>JNBS01000660.1:0-22168 GCA_002081575.1 Thraustotheca clavata | reverse complement strand
TTTGTTAGCTTATGTAGGCGTCCTGTCTATGAAAAAGGAATGATGATTGTTATCTGAGTATTGTCAGGTTGGGTTACGTAATCCACCACTTTACTTGATAAAATGTTGGATGAGATCGTAAGCTTTTTGTTTTGTATTGGAGGACTTCAATAAAGATTAGTTGCTAAACGTTTGCTAGCTGTTTGTTGTTTTGGTTGTATTGTACGAGATTTTACAAGTGTTTTGAGTTTGACTATAGACGATTTGATGATGAGAATGAGTACTGATTCAAAGTTTACTGATAAGCTAAAAAGCTTCGATAAACTTGATCATGATATGCCTGAAAAGGATTGAAGAGATGTTTGCGTATATTGTTATTCTGTTAGGTACAATAACTGGGTTGGAGGGTGATATTTTCCAATTTACATAATAAGATCATATTTAAAATCTTTAAAAATAATGGACTAAAATGAATAAACGATATTTGCAACACATATAAGTCCTCAGTTAATTCCAAGGATCAAGGGTATTGAACATTTCTAATGGCCGGGTTAGAGAATATGTTGGTGAAATTCCAAGAAGAGATTTAACCAAGTGAATTGTACTTTTGCGCTTGGTGTTTTCGGCTAGTTTTAATGGCATCACACCGTTCTACAAATGTTCAGTAAGGTAGAATTAGGTCGAATTCATATTTGAAGTAATTTCAAGATTAACCCCAGCTTCTGCAAGCAATTTAATCACAATGTCGTGTCCAAACGTAACAGCTTCATGCATTGGTGTATATCCAATCTGTAGTAACAACGCATTTAATGCTAAAAGAAGATTGGAACTTTTGTATTCACATCAGCACCACCTTCTAGCAATGTTTTTACTACATTTGGAAATCCACGAGCTACTGCCTTCTGAAGTGGTGTATCCCCACTCTATTGCAACATCATTAAAAATGTCGACAACAACACAAATACTATAGTAGCTGCATCGATAAAAGCACCGGCTTTGAGAAGGTTTTGTACAATTAAACAAAATCCACCATTTGCCGCATTGTGCAACCAAACTAATTTCATTAACTCAACAGCGGCGAAAACTACAAAAGTACCGCTCCAATTAAAAATGAATCGATAAGACTCTTTCATACCAGCACTTAGCTTGATTCATCTTTTTCAAGTTCTTTTGCTTTATGTTTCTAATGATTTTACTATTGACACTTGATAACTTGTGTGATGCTGATCTTATTAATATTAACTTCTATTTCCACCAATCAAATACCTTGGGCAGTTAAACGTGGCATACGCCGAAAATAAATTAATTGTGGCAAAATGAATAAGAGATGTTTAAAAAGTGGCATTTGCCGAAAGAACGTTGTTGTTAATTGTGGCAAAGTGGAAAAGATGGAGACAAGTGTGCGGCGCAAAGATGGCATTGATGTATCAGCTAATGATCAAAGAGATTATCGCCATTTAGAACTTGAGAATGGACTGTGTGTGCTTCTTGTGTCTGATGCTGAAGCTGAGAAGTCTGCTGCTGCCATGGATGTCCATGTTGGGTATCATAGCGACCCAAATAACCTTGCAGGACTTGCTCATTTCTTAGAGCACATGCTGTTCATGGGCACAGAGAAATACCCAGATGAAAACTCGTATTCACAGTACTTGAGTGCTCATGGGGGCAGCTCGAATGCGTACACGAGTGGTACAGATACCAATTATTACTTTGATGTACGCACGCCATATTTCTATGAAGCTCTCGATCGCTTTGCCCAGTTCTTCATTGCTCCTCTTTTCACTTCTGATGCTACAGAACGAGAAATGAATGCTGTAAACTCGGAAAACAACAAGAATTTGCAAAATGATGCATGGCGTTTGGACCAAATTGTCAAGACAACAAGTAATCCAAATCATCCATACCATAAATTTGGTACTGGAAATCTTGTTACTCTTGGAACAAAGCCTAAAGAAGAAGTTCGTGCTGAGCTTATTGCATTTCATGCAAAATACTATTCGGCACGCATTATGAAGCTTGTGATTGTGGCCAAAGAAGACTTGGACACATTAGAATCGTGGGCTCGTAAGCTCTTTAGTCCAATTGAAGACAAAGGCATGAAGACTTTTGTGTACGATCAAGTCCCTTTTGAAGCTCCACAACTCCAGCGTCGTATTCATGTGACTCCAGTCAAAGATCTTCGTACTATTGAAATTGCTTGGCCTCTACCACCAATGCGTCAAGACTTCTTAGAGAAACCAACGAGTATTTTGTCCCATTTGCTTGGACATGAAGGCCCAGGTTCTTTATTGTCGTATTTGAAAAAGATGAAGTGGGTAAATGAGCTATCTGCTGGTCTTATGAAAGACCATGACGACTGGTCGATGTTTTGCGTTGAAGTGGAAGCCACAGAAGCTGGAATTACTCATGTAAATGACATTGTTTATGCTGTGTATCAATACCTTTATTTGCTTCGTGAAAAAGGCATTGAATCGTGGGTGTTTGAGGAAGCTAAAAACATTGCTTTGATGAATTTCCGCTTTCGAAGCAAGGAAACACCAATTAACTATGCATCAACCTTGGCAACGAAGATGCAAGCGTACCCTGTTCAATATATTGTTGCTGGAAGCTTCTTGCTTTATGAGTACAATGCAACTAAAGTTGCAGCAGTATTGCAAAAGCTTACGCCAAGTAATATGCGGTTGACTGTTGTTAGTAAAACCTTTGAGAACTCAACTCAACTTATTGAGCCTTGGTATGATACTAAGTACAGCAATGACAAGCTATCTGCTGATTTACTCCATCGCTGGTCAAATCCAAGTCATGAACCTTCTTTTGTGTTACCTCATCCAAATGCATTTATTCCTCAAAATTTTGAACTTGTCTCGAATCCAACACCCGATTTTGCTCCTGTGCTTGTTCAAGACACAGATAAAGGACGTCTTTGGGTCAAGACAGATACAACATTCCTCAAACCAAAGCTTAATATTTGTATGACGCTACATTCACCTATGATATACGTCTCTCCAACTACGGCAGTATTGACAGATATGTACGTTCGTGCAGTCAAGGATAGTTTGACTGAATTCACTTATGATGCTGAGCTTGCCGGCATGAGATATTCCATGTCATTTACAAGCAAATCACTTGAGCTCTATGGTGGTGGCTACAGTGACAAACTTCCTATTCTTCTTCAATGTATTGTCAAAGCGATGGTATCATTTGATGTAAATGAAGTAACTTTCCAACGCATCCATGACAAAACAAAAAGAAGCTATGAAAATTTTGAGCGAGAAGATCCTTACAAGCATGCTCTCTACTTCAGCACTTGTGTCTTGGAAGACACCAAATGGACTGTTGCCGAAAAAGCTGCTGCAATTCAATACGTCACTTTGGATGATTTAAAGAACCACGCCAAATTAATCTTCCGACAAGTGTATACCGAAAGCTACTTCCATGGAAATGTGGACATTCCAAGTGCCTCAGCTTGGTTAAAAAAGATTTTAGAACCACTCCAAGGACGTCCTTTGTTTGCCTCTCAGCGTCAGAAGTCCCGTGCAGTCCAACTTACTCGTGGATATGATTTTGAATATGCAATTCCTGATCTAAATCCTGAAAGTGTCAACTCAGGAGTTCACACAATGTTCCAACTTGGTGAAGAATCAATTGCTCTTCGTGCTCGTAATGAAGTATTTGCTGCATTGCTCAAAGAGCCATGTTTCAATCAACTTCGCACAATTGAACAACTTGGTTATATTGTCTTCAGTAGCTCTCATCGTGCTCATGGCATTGAATACTTTCGTTTAATTATTCAATCCGACGTAGCTCCACCAGCTTACGTCGAAGCAAGTATTGAACAATTTTTACAAACTATGCGCACAACAATCGTAAATATGACGTACGATGAGTTTAAAAAGTATTTGCAATCAGTGACAGATACTCTGTTGGAAAAACCAAAGACAGCATCGGAAGAGTGCTCGCGTTTTTGGGAAGAAATCTCTGGTGAAACATACCACTTTACAAGACGCCAAGAAGTTGCCAACCAAGTTCAAACCCTCACGATCGACAACATCATTTCGTTCTTTGACGAATACATTGCTGTATCGAGCCCTAAACGCGTTAAACTTAGTGTTCACATGCTTGGAAGTAATCATGTCACGCCGGCGATTGCCACTCAAGAGCCATTAATGGATACCAATGCTCTCACTGCTGCTGTTGCTTCTATGGTGCTTGACTTTAACGAGCTCAACAAGGATCATCGCATCACAGTCCCGATCAAGAACATCAATCGTTTTAAGCTGACAAAGCCTCTTTTTCCCGAACGCAAAACCATTTCCGTCCAAGTTTATCAAGCCTAAACTTTAATTGTTTAACAATCTCAAAGGACCTATTTGAGTTAAAGTAGCAAAACTTCTTATCACCCAATGTTTCGTTAATAGTTCTAGTCGAGACATCCCACCATTTTTTGGTATTTATGATAAAATTGTTTTGCAATACGAATGATTATTGTACTAATAATCCATTTAGCTACGTACTTGAGGTTGCATACAAGTTTAAATGTTCACATGAGTCTGATCAGTGGCCATAAGCATTTTGTGACATTTGAACAATATTTTCGTAACGAATTTGTATGCAACCAAATCATTACATTTACGTAGTCTCTTGCAAATAAAAGCAGCAGTTTCCGTAAGCAAGTATCATTAAAAAGCTCTGCTAACTTTTTCATCTCTAACCTCCTTGAGAATACACAGTTGGAGCAAAAGTAATCTTTATTATGTATTATTGATCTATGACCATAATCATGACATTTTCTGACGACAAATCATCATATGTTGCATACAAAAGCATGTGTTTAAATGCAATGGTATAAAGCTGACTTGTACACTTGCTGACGCCAATGGATTAACAATACAATGTTAAAGATACTTGTATTTGTACAAATAGATATCTTGGTCAAAGTGGATTGTATAGATCAATGATAATACAATAGGAATGTTGGAAGAAAAAATTGTTGAGCTTACTTAGGAAAAGGTGAAAGCAGCTGCTTGAAAGTTTATGTGCATTGCCACCTTCTGAGATTCAAAGGAAAAGCTTATCCAACTTGTAAATGATAAAAGATCAAGCGCGTATATATCATACGACAGAGAAAAGTTCGAGTAATGTTGGTAGAAACAACACCATGCATGCATTCCTAATGCTTAGCCTAATACAGGTGGATTTTCATGCTATGCTTCTTTTCCAGTATATTCTTCTCTCTTTTTTCTTAATGTAAATCCAACTTATTCTATCTATCCATTCATTTTTCTATGCAATCCATATATTACAAGATTTATGACGTAACCCAACAGTATGAGTCACCACATACTAAATGTGGATGATTGTGCCTCCATAATCCACAATTGGATCAGAATCTCTAGGATCATGCGACACTAAGAAATTGCTCTTGATCTCTTTTGAAGTTCCTCCATCTTCACCTAAGAAGCACCATTACAAAATAATTGCTCCTATACGACTACGTGCAGATCGCTGTCCCACAGGAAGAAATCGTTGATGCCGGCATCCTCTCGTCATCTGGTGTCCTTTCTGGTCCAGCCAAAACGGCGTTTACGGCGCCATGCTTTCATGTCGCAGTATCAGTTCTTTCACCCAAGTGTTCATTTTGCAATTTCCTCTCAAGTGAATAAACCGATGATGTATTTCTTTCCACAAAGTATGATGCCAGCAGTACCAACGACGGCTGTAAAAGAAGAGCGTCCATTAGTGACAGGAGCATGGTCTGAATTGGAACATAAACGATTTTTAGTTGCTTTGGAATTGTATCCAAAAGGACCATGGAAAGCTATTGCGAATTATGTTGGTACACGTACACCACGCCAAACACAAACTCATGCACAAAAATATCGTGAAAAGTTATTTCGTCAAATGCGAGGATTAAAAAAAGGACCAGGATCAAAAGCAAAGAAGACAAATGATGCTATGGAAGCAGTTTACAATGAAATTCAAACAATTACATTTGATGCAATTGATCCAATGACACTTAATCCGAAAGAAGAAGAAGAAAATGAAGATGATTGTCAGATGCAAATGCTTATGCTTGATAATATGACATTTGAAGAAAGCCTTGATTACCTCATCGGCTGTGTCCAGGAAGTTTGATATTCCAATTGATAAAGTTGTATTTATCGATAGAGCGACACAGTGCGTCGTCGTCGTTGGTTTACTTGATGTTTTTATGTTAATATATCTTTTCTTTTGTTGTTTATATGATGTAGAGATGGAAATTTATCTACAATCTTTGCACCAGTACGCAACGAGGCAGCTGAGCCAAGTCCTTCATAACAATCGGACGAGCCCAATGGATAGAGTTGTCAAACAAATCCACGACAGCATTAGCTTGGGTAAAGCCGATTTCAAACAATACAATGCCATTTGGGGCTACAATGGTGTTTAAAGATGGCGCCAGAGCTTGGTAGATGGCAAGGCCTTGATTATCTGCAAAAAGAGCGGAATGAGGTTCATATTGCACCACTATTGATACCATAAACAACGTCAATGACAGTCATGTTGTACCGTGATTATCCATAAGAGTTACCTCCTGTTGTCCGATATAAGGAGGATTGCACAAAACAACGTTAAAACTTTGATTCCAGTGCTTTAAATTGGTCATGTCTCTGTAGAGCAACTCACAACGTTGTGCAACACCATGCTCATTGGCATTCTTTGATGCAATTGTCAACGCAGCACTAGAAATATCAATACCAATACCATGAGCTTGTGGATATTCCATCAAAGCTGAAATCAATAAACAACCAGAACCTGTGCCCATGTCCAAAATACGCAATTTCTCGTCTTTGTTTGGTTTGTATTTCTATCGGAATGATTAGACACGTCATAGGCGTGCATTACAAGTAGCATTTCCAGTAGCAATTCTGTCTCTGGACGAGGAATGAGTGTGTCGTGGGTAACTTGAAAGGGTAAGGACCAGAATTCTTTCGTGCCAAGCACATACGCTAGAGGTTCTCCACGTATTCGTCTCATTGCTAATGCATGGACTCTTGTTTCTTGCTCGTTTGTCATCTACAAGTAGATTCATTCGTTGCTTCCATGATATACCACTACAGGTTTGTCTTGTTCAAGAAACAATGCTGTTGTCGTCAATGGAGGCGTAAAGACCTGCTTTAAAAGAGCGTTTACGTCGGCATGTGCAAGGCCACGTTCAAGCAATTGCCGACGTACCACGGCCAATGTGCTCTGCCATCGCTTTCTCATGGTTCAGTTTTTACCTTCTGAGAAGCAAAATTGTATAGTTGCGCAACTTCCTCTATTTAGCTATATAAACAATTATGTTACTGTAACGTAAATAACAATTGTTTTGTTTGATTACGTGGCATCAGTTGCTGTCATTTGACGTGCAACTAAAGTTTTGTAAATACCACCTAGCTTCATGAGCTCTTCATGTGTTCCTTGTTCGACTATGCGTCCATCACTAGCAACAGCAATCATATCTGCATCTTGAATTGTAGTTAATCGATGAGCAACGATAATGGTTGTTCTCTTTTTCATTTTCAATAATGCATCCAAAGATTCTTGGACTATACGTTCACTTTCATTATCTAAAGCACTGGTTGCTTCATCTAATAAAAGCACTTCTGGATCACGTAAAATAGCACGTGCAATAGCAATACGTTGCTTTTGACCACCAGATACCTAAAAGATATATTTTAATCATGAGATAATAGTCAAAAATGATGTACCTGAACACCACGATCACCAACATGGGTGGCATATCCATCAGGAAAATTCATAATGAAATCATGAGCATTTGCCATTTTTGCAGCTTGTTCAATTTCTTCTTGTGATGCTCCTGGCTTTCCTGTTTGGATATTGTCTGCAATGGTGCCAGTAAACAAAACAGGTTCTTGACCAACTAAAGAAATGTGTTCACGAAGCCAGTTTAGATTGAGTTCCTTGATGTCAACATTGTCAAAGAGAACACGACCTTGTAATGGATCATAAAAGCGTTCAATTAAACCGATTGCAGTACTTTTGCCACTACCACTAGCTCCAACAAGAGCTACTGTTGTCCCTGCTTCAATGACTAAATTGTAATCGGTGTAAACTCGTGCATCAGGGCGAGCTGGGTATGAAAAGACAACGTTTTGAAATTCAATTCGACCAATAACTTTGTCTAATATTTGTCCATTTTTTGTAGTAGCGTCAATGCGTGGGGTTCGATCGATAAGTGAAAATACTTTGGAAGCAGCAGTGGTAGCTTTACTACGTTCCCCAAGACTTTGAGCTGCTTGACCAACGCCAAAACTACTCATCATAATTGCCATAAGCACCATAAACATTTCTTCAAATGTAATGATACCATTAGATATCATGTAGCCGCCAATCCAGAAAAGGAAAGCCATTGCAAAAAACATCATACTCTGAGCAACACCAAACATAATGCCACCAACAAGTGCACGATGTTGATCTTCTTTAGTTGCCACAGCTACATGATCACAGTATTTCGACACAATGGTAGATTCCATGTTAAAAGATGCCACCGTACGAATTGAATTGATACATTCTGAGAGAAGCGCACCAGCTTTAATATCTCCATTGTTGACATTGGTTTCACCACCGTGCATTGTTTTGGCACGCATCTTACTAGCAAAAGCAAGCATGGGAAATACACCTAGTAGAGCTAAGGTCATTTGCCAACTGTAGTAAAATGCAATAGCGAATGCAGTTAGGAGGCACACAGCCATATTGAGCACATTCTTAAGTAAATCTGCTGATATTTTTTGCATCAGTGCACAATCTGTCGATAAGCCAGTGGTTAAAGCACCAGAAGAGTGTGCTGGTAAATCATACCATCCAACCTCTTGACGCAACATTGATGAAAAGCCAAGTGATCGAATACGAGTTGTTAAACGCTCTGAAACAACGCTAAAACCATAGTCTTGGGCTATTTTTCCAAATGAATAAGCAACTCCAAGGATTAAAAAGTAGCAGCCCCAATGCCATCCTCTTGTTTTCATTTCATCAGCAGTCAAATTAAATTGAAAGAAGAGCACAATGCATTTGGATAACAATACACCCCAAACTGGAAACGTAGCACCAGATACAACAGAGCCAATACAACCAAGAATTGTATAATGAATTTCTGGTTTACTCATAGCCCAGAGTCTCGCTGGAGCAACAGGATATTTGCTTGTATCTTCATCTTCGTATGTTACTGTCGCTGTTTGAATCTCTTGAGCTAAAGGTAGTGTTTTAGTCGAATCTTCTGTCATTTCCTTGGCAGTTGTATCACTCAATTTGCGTTCAATATCTGCAAAAGGCACCACACTGTTAGCTTTCTTTGGGCTCTTGCGAGATTGAGCTTCAACAAGCATTCGATATTGTCCATTTTCAACCTGCATGAGCTCTTCATGTGAACCTTCTTCCACAACTCGACCTGCATCTAATACAATAATGCGATCCGCATCACGAATTGTTGCGAGCCGATGGGCAATTATAATTGTAGTGCGTTTTCGCGTTTCTAGTAATTTGTCGAGTGATGCTTGCACAATACGCTCACTTTCGGTGTCAAGGGCACTTGTAGCTTCATCAAGAAGTAAAACTGCGGGATTCTTTATGATGGCACGAGCAATTGCAATACGTTGTTTCTGTCCACCTGAAAGTTGAGTTCCTCGTTCACCCACCATTGTGTCAAACCCGTCTGGAAAACTCATAATAAAATCATAAGCACTAGATTGTCTAGCAGCTTCGTGAATTTCATCTAAAGTTGCCCCTGGTTTGCCATAGGCAATGTTCGCTGCAATGGTATCTGCAAACAAGCATGGTTCTTGTCCAACAAGTCCAATTTGAGAACGAAGCCACCGAGTATTGAGTTCACGAAGATCGACACCATCCAAACGAACAATTCCAGCCACTGGATCATAAAACCTCTCAACAAGAGATACAATGGTGCTTTTGCCACTACCACTTGGCCCTACAAGAGCAACTTTTTCGCCTGCTTTAATGTTAAGACTGTAGCCTTGGCACACTGGAATATGAGGCCGATTGGGATATACAAAATGTATATTTTCAAGGTCAATACTTCCATCCACATTAGGCAATGTTCGTCCGCTAGAAGTCAGAGGATCAATCTTAGACGGTCGATCCATGATTGCATAAGCATCAAAAGCTGCAGCTCGAGCTGATGTCGTAGCTTCGATACTTGGACCTGCTTGACCAAGTGCCATAGCTCCCATAATGACACCAAAGAACACAATGAGAACTCTTCCACCATCATAACAGTCACTAGTACATTTTGGAGGTACTAAATTATCGTCAGCAACAAGAACAGCACCATAGGATATAGCAACAGAGTATGTGACGAAAATTAAACCAAAAGTAATGCCACCAGAGACACCAGACATTAAACCTTTTTGAATCCCAGCAGCTTCAGCTTCTACAAGTGCTGCATCGTATTTCTTTGTTGTAGCTCCAATTGAATTGAACATGTGAACAGTTCGAACGTTTGAAAGAGCTTCTTCAGCTACAGCACCTGCAGCACCATAAGCTTTAATAGCACGTTGTACAGCTCCAGCTACTGTTTTGACCATGGCAAAGATTCCTGCAGCCATCAAAGGAACAAACGCCAGCACAACAAGCGAGAGTTTCCAGCCTGATTTGAATCCAATTGCAATCCCACACACAAACATGGCTAAGAAATTGAATCCATCGCCAACCTTGCAGCCAATACCATCTTTAATGAGTAAAATTGTGTCTGCAACTTTAGTTGACAAAGTTTGTGGATTGTTGACATCAAACCATCCAATTTCTTGCTTCAAGATACCATCAATGTAGCACTTTCGCATTCTCTGAGCTTGACGTGAAGCCGTATACGACCAGCAAGCAACTTGACCAAAGCCACAAAGAATTACTCCTACACCCATGCCAGCAAATGCAAGACAAATCGTATTAACTTCGCCAAGCATATCACTCATCTACATTAAGATCTTAACTTGATAATATCATAGATTTCTTACCCCTTTTGGATTAAACGCCGTGACAACACCTCCAAAGAGTAGAATTCGCAAAGGTTGTGCACACCCAGTTGCAATAGCACATAACGAGCCAACAATCATCAACCCAATGTCGGATTTATCGGCAAAGCGAAAAAGTTGCGTAAATGGCACAGATTCACCTCGTTTTCGCTTGGATTTTTTCCCTTTTGGTGTCACCGGTGGACTCGCAGCTTCAATGGCTTTTGGAGTATTAGATTGCGTGTAATTCATCGTTGAAGGCTCTTCTGTTATCTCTTCTTCGCCTTTGCGATGCACCTTCGCCATCCCAATTCCAAAATGAAGATTACATTCTCCGTCAATCTATGTATAATGATCTAAATATAGAATGAATTTTAAGTTGGTACATTTAAGTAATGAAAATGATAGTGATTGTAATCCAATCGTACATGAATATGAAGGAAGAGTTGATGCTTGTAGCACAGTAAAGCACTGGAATGAAAATAGCCTCAGTCCGATGTCAATTGAGAGCTAAATAAAGCTATTCTTGGTAAGATGGAGTGCCAAGTATGCTGTGCAACATAATAGTTGCGATAATGTAACTTTAAAACGTATATACGTGCGAAAAGATGCTTGGGATATGATAGCTAAGACGTTGTACGATTGCAAAAGGATAGTACTAAAGTTTCCTCACCCAACAATGATAGAAAATAATGAACGCGTCAAAAGAATTGCTACATTTTTAGGGTTTTTAAATAGTGATATTGTTTTGATAAGACACTACAGGGATGAATCGAACACTTGAATTAGTAGCAGTTCAAACGAGGCACAGTTGCAGCAAAAGCTTCAAATTCCAAAATTTTATTTGTCTTGGAAACAAGAGGTTGAGCTCGCAATGCCTTCTTGGTCTTCTGCAGGTCGTTACGTTGCGTTTGCAAGGTCTTGCGAGGAGGCATGACCTGAGGCTTGGATCGGGTCGATGCCATTGTCAACCCACGACGAGGTGTTTGCTTATTTGAACGAACAGAGACAGGAACACGTCGGGGAGCTTTGGTTGCTACAGTCGCTTCGCACCACGAGTAGCTCATCTTCGTCTCTTGTCCCAGCCGGCGCAAATTGTCAACTGACATAGAGAAACGAAATACACTCGTAAAAATCTAGATGATTCTGTATATTGATTAAAACACATAGCGTTACATTCGCCCGCTCTATCATGGTCATCCAATATATTCTTGAACTTGATCATAAAGGAAGAGCTTCTTGCCACAAGTAGTGGGATGTACACGACAATGTTCAAACGATTGTAACCGTGTCTTTGATTAAGGTAGTAAAGGAATGACATGACTCCAACGCACTCACCGATGACGTCTCCATTGATATTACATTAGCTACGTTTTAAACAAATCTTTTTTGTTTAAAACAATTGATTCGTGCGAATCTTCCACTCTCTCATGAACATCATTGGCTGATCAGGTATCTTGCACACCAATCACAAACACTCTGATTTTTTCAAGATAGCCAATCAATGGAAAGAACGAATGGAATCATCTCCGCGACCTTTTCCAGTTCGATTTCCATCAACTTGTGAACATGATGAATGTATTCATTCTAGTTCTGAATGTATACTGAGTACGCTGCATGGCATCGATTTCGCGATGCTATGTCGAGATTGACAGCAAATGTAATGGAACGTGTGGCTACAGTGCTTTTGAATGCACCTAAACGACCACGACGTGTGGAATTACCACAAGGTCAAGTGGCATGGCAACTGGTGCAAGAACGACAAGAAGCATGCGCTTTTCATTCGATTGCCGACGATTTGGATAGCGAAGGAGAGACAGATGGGAGTGAAGATGCATTTCCGCTCAACTGCGACATGGATGATGACGGGGAATGTGGAAATTGGCGAGAAGACGTGCAAGTAGAGGCTGCGATTATCATACAACGAGCAATGCGTAAATTTTGGTACTTACAACGTAATGGTAGTATGCAAAGACAATCATGTTTGTACTTGCAACGACTTGAATATCGTGCTGCTTGTATTATATTACACGCTTGGCAAACTTATCAACAAAAATGTATTGTACATCGACCACTTAAACGTAAACGATCTGAATCGAGTGTACATGAACTATTGTGGCTTACACACAAAATGAGAGAACAAGATGACATTCTGCTTGCTGCTCTACGAGTCTGCATGTGAGTTTCAGTATATGTCCCATGTACAACTTGATGGCTTTTTCAACTTATTAAAAAAAACAAAATAGTGTCATTCCTAGTCCTTTTGATCGGTCCAGTTGTAGCTTTTCCAATGTACAAGAAACTCTTCAACACGGTCTTTTTCTCTATCAATTGAAGCATGGTATCGACCATATCTGCGTGGATCTACTTCGAGAATCCCAGCTAATATATCCATACCAAAGTCTTTGGGAAATTGGGTTGCATCTTCAATGATATGACCATAACCTCCTGTGGCCCATTCCACATGAAAATAAGCAAATTGCTACAATCACTTATGAATCAAGAATACAGACGAACAATATACCGATGGAATAGATCTCTGCAAACCCTTCTCAGATGTATCAATGATCTTTTTGTGGGTAGCCCATTCTTCATCACATTCAAGTAAACCTTGTTTAAAATACAATGGAATGTCTCCTTCCAAATTAAGAGGTATTGGAACACATTCAATCACTGTATGACGCTTCTTGTTGGGATTCATCGTTGTTTCAAGAAACACAACTCCATGGCCTTGGCTTTGCCACATTTTACGAAGAGCCTACAATGGATGAATATCCACAATTTGGACCATTAAACTTACCGATTTAAACTTTTCAACTTCATAGATTGTGCTTTCATCCACACCAGTTATCGATGGAACATGCTCTAATGGTGCTATAATGCATTGACCAGGTACAATAGTTGCTGAAGATGGTAGTGCCAAATAAACATATTCTCCCATGGCCACTGTAAGATGTTTCTTAAACATATCGCTTTGAGTGCAATATGAACATTTCTGCATAGCAGTATCCCATTGAATGCGAGATTTTAGCATAGCACGTTCTGATGATTGAGCATAGGCATTTTCTGTTAAACGCTCTTTCGTATCACGGTACATACGCATATCAATACGATCTTCTTCATCCAAACCACTTGCACTAGCACCTTTTCCATCGGAATGGTCATATCTCGTACCCAGACGTAAAATATTTTTCATGTGTACATCATCAATGTCTTTGGCAGAACGTTCATTCCGAACCAGATCATTTACACTCAGATGTTGGCCATCATCCATTTTAGTTCGTTTGCCCTTCTTTGATCCTGTACACATGTCTTCTGGTCTCAATGGTTCACGAGCACGAACTTGGGATCTTGCAGCAACTGAGCCATGAAGTTGTGTACGTTCAGCTTCATTGAGTAATTTCGTAAACTTTTCAAATGCCACAAGATTTCCACGCATTTTGGCACGTAAAGCTCTAGCAGCCAGTTTATTCAGATCAACTTCTCCATTCTCTAGAGTTGGCAGCTCCACTGGCTCAATTGTTGGAGCTACTGGGTCAGGTTCATTGACAATGGGTGGAGGTGATACTGGGTTTGCACGTGGAGCTGATAAGGAACCGTACAAGAAAGCTGCACGCTTTTTAACTTCTTCTTCCAGTTCTTTGTTGACTGGAACAGGTTCTGGTTTATATTTCTTCTTTGGACTTGATTGTTTTGATTGTCGAGAGCGTTCTTGGCTTCGATCTCTCTTTCGAGAACGATCTCGACTACGACTACGTGATCTTCTTGACTTTTGTCGATACTCTCGATGGCGAGGCTTTCGTTGGTAGCTTTCATCCTCAGAATCTGGTAGTTTAGAGTAATCAATCGGCTCGTCATCATCTGCTTGTTGTGATGAAGAACCTTCAGAGAGGGAAGTCTTAGGCCCTGAACGTTCCATTCGCTTATTAAACTTTGCAATAAGAGCCTTATCACCACCATTTCCATCAGATCGACGATTTCTTGAATCATGATGGCGTTTATAATGTAAATGAGCATCCACACGAGCCCCACGAGCTTGTTCTTCTAATGTAGCAAGATCAGTGCCATATTGAGAGCGAACAATGTCTTCTAGAGCTTGTCCGGTTTCTCTAGCACGATCTTTTGCTCTTTGTAGCATTTTAGCTTTCCAACTAGCTCCACCATCACCCACTGTTGCTTTCGTTGTACTTGTTGCTGTATCTTGCTGTGGTTTCTTTGGATCATAGAGACCATAAAGCAGTCCAGTATTAGGTTCACGTTTTCCACTAGCAATTTCTTCTTGTCGTTTGACTTCTTCATCAGCAAGTCGTTGTTCATCTGCTGTTAACTTGACTTCTCGTTTCCTTTCAGTAGCAAAGTCCTATTCATATTCATTTCTATTGCTTTATTTGATCTTCTTACCATATTCATCCATTCTTCACGTTCTAATGGTGCTTTTGGAGGGAGTGGTTCTCGGTCCTAAAGCAAGATGTTTAGCAGATGAAGATAACGGCATATAAACCTTCTTCTTGTTCTTCTTTGCCTCCTTTTTCTTCTTATCTTTCTTCGTATCCTCCGAGTTGCCGAAGCGAATGCCGCTAAGAAGCGATGACATGCTGCCAACCGCTATTATAAAGCTATCAATGATTTGATTGGCTAAAAATATATTACGTTGATAGTTTTTATATTTACACTCAAACTTGAGCACTATAAGCTCATAAACAATAACACAGATCTAATAGACACTTTAAAACAATTGATAGCCTTTCTTCTGAGCAATAGGCACGATATCAAGCAAGAAAATTACCATTGCAATATCTTCAATCTTTGATTGGCCATAAATCAACATACAATTGACCAATAAAATGTATGACTACTAATTATGATTTTTCATGTCATATTTAGTAATTCCTCATTATGCTAGAATCATTAACTCATTGCAAAGGTACACTATCACAAGACTAGATTTCTTTTATTTTAATGCTCCTTTCCACTTTCGTACTCGTTCACTGCATACGTTATCTTCAGCACCATTTTTGACCCCGCATGCTGTGATTTCTATTTCTTCAGATGAAGAAATATATGACACCATAATGACAGTACCTAGAGTAATTCATAAGAAGAAAGATAGAGATAAACTAATAGCTTACGTGGATTCCATGGTCTTAGAAATCGACTTAAAATGGACTTGAGCTGGTGTAATGGACCGTGATTAACTTCACGAGCACCATATTTTGCAAAAACTTTGTTGATTTTTTTACCATTGAATACAGCATGATGAGATTGATATTGAATCGATGCTAGACGAGACATATACTCGGCAACACCAGGCTAAAGGGTAGATTTAACAGAAATATCAACGATTGTGCTTACCTCAATCACAAGATCAAACCATCTTTTACCTTTGTACAGTTCATTAAATTGTTTGAGCTTTAGACTGATAATATTGACAATGTGTGTTTGCTCCAATGGAAGATATGGAATCACCTACATACGTGATATGATGATTAAAGGTATTATTGTGGACAACGTACTTGTTTGATCATTTTACCAAATTGGAGGCGTTCCCATTGCGCATCCATGGCTTTTTTAACAGCATTTTCAAGAGAAGATGATGGAATTTCATCTCGTGTATCATATTGCATCAATATTCTTTCCATATCTTTCGTTCCAATATCAGAGATCAAAATGAAAATGACCTATTTAATAATGTCCATGAGCCTACAAATACTAAATATAATGTTTACATTGCTGCAATCAACTTTACGTTCAACGCCATTTTTATAGTACGTCAAGAGAGCATTTTCACTCATAGCTGGGATTAAAACTAAGCAAATATATCATTTCTACCTAGTTTCTAGTATCTTACCATCTAAAGTTTGTGGTACAACTTTTTGCACTTCGTCAAAGACAACGACAGCTTTCCCTGAACAAGTACTCAAATGCTCTACCAATCTTCACTATCTTTAAACAATCAATGTACAGAATATCATCATACCTTGATTTAATCTGCTCTTGATGCTCGGTCACAGGATTCTTTGTGACATCATTAAAATCTTGTCCACTATTTAATTTTGATTAGATAATGTAGAGTATGATACCTCATACCTAAACACAATTAGCCCTGTAGGTTCATATTTAATGCTATTTTCAAGTTTTCTTCGTCGTTGAAACAAAGCTTCTGCAATTAACGTTGCTGTCTTTGTTTTTCCAGTTCCAGTAGGTCCAGTAATAGCCAACACCATCGGTGCATGATCTTTTGCCGTCGTAAACCTACAAAATTATCATCAATATTACCACAATACATATCAATTACGAGAATTCCCACGATTCAATTGCTTGTGCAATTGCTTCTACAGAATCTTCTTGCCCAACTAAATTCTTATGCAAATGTTCACGCACAGTAATCGAAGGATGAGGTACAAATTCACATTGACGTCCTAAACCTGATTTAAACGCCAACCAGTCCCAACTTTCAGCCACTTTCTGTGCTCCATTCTCTCCAAATGACGACAATACTTCTGTCCATGAAGATCCATTTACCATTTGCACCATTATCAACACAAGTACTATCAACATGCCATGGACTCCATGCATCATCATTGCAATCAATATTCAAGTCAACTTAATTCCCATTGGCTAAAATTCTTTACTGTCTACCCGCAAACTTCATCTTAATTGGCTACTTATGTACCAATCATATTATTTCATGTCCCGGATAAGATTATTTATCCGGATGTGTCAGAGCCAGCCATTTTGGTAGATGATTGAAAAAATCATTTTCGATTTAGCGATGGACGTCGAGATGCATTCGGATGAAGTGATTGTGAGTGCGATTCACGTGCAACAAGTGGCAATGGAGCATGACGATATGGAAGTGGAAGATATGGCTCCATCGTTTCCAGCTTTGACTGCACAGGAAGCAAGTGGTGGTAAAAATGATTTTCGTCGAGTTCGCGTGCCAGCCCATCGTTATACACCATTAAAGAACGACTGGCCAAATATTATGAAGCCAATTGTGGAGCATTTAAAGCTTCAAATTCGTATGAATACAAAGTCTCGTTGCATCGAATTAAAAAATAGTCCATTGACTGAAGATGCTGGTGCATTGCAAAAAGGAGCTGATTTTGTTCAAGCTTATATGATGGGATTTGAAGTACAAGATGCAGTGGCATTACTTCGTCTTGAAGATTTGTTTATTGATACTTTTGAAGTGACTGATGTAAAGATGTTGAAAGGTGATCATTTAAGTCGTGCTATCGGTCGTCTTGCTGGTCAAGATGGTAAAACCAAATATGCGATTGAAAATGCTACACGTACTCGTATTGTACTTGCTGATCAAAAAATTCATATTCTTGGCTCATTTTCCAACATTAAACTTGCCCGAGATGCAATTTGTTCACTTATTATGGGTGCTCCACCAGGCAAAGTGTACAACAAAATGAAGAACGTGGCTAATCGTATGAATGAACGCTTCTAAGTAGATAGAGTAAATTACTAAATATACGTATTATGTAAAACTGGGTCATAACTGAATGATGTGGTCAACTCTTGTTGATGATAATGGTTATACTTATTATATGAATACTCTTACTGGAGAGACTGCATGGGAAATCCCTACAGCACCAGAAACAACTTTATCTACTTGGGAATTTGGAGGTGTAGATGACTCGAATCAATTCTATTTTGTCAATACATTCACTGGTGAACGAGTTTATGAATTACCAAGTGAACCAATTTTGTCTAAGAATTCAAATGAAATTAATGACCCTGTGGTTCATCAAGATATAATTCATGTTGAAATGGAAATTCATGAATGTGTTAATGATCTCGTTGCGTTAGTAGATAAAAATTTACAACCTTGGCTACGTCGAAAACAACGAAATGCTAAAATACGAAAGAAAAAAGTATTTGATGAACGAATACGACAAAGTAGACGATATGAGACTACAAATGAATACAAACAACGTCAAGTAGAAGTTCAGGAAGAAATGAAAAGAGAAGAAATTGAAAGAGAAATTAGTCGTATTAAAGATAGATATGCTCATCGACAAGTACGTGCTGTACAAAAAGCATTAGCTGCTGAAAGAACACGAGTACGTCAATATCAAATTGATTTAAGACAAGAAATGACAAAAATGTTAATGCTACGAGCTACAAATGGAATGGATATTCAAGGAAAAATTAACTTAACAAATCAAATTGATATAGAAAAAATTTACAAGAAAACATTATATGAAAATGAAGAAGCTATTGCAGAACGTGAACATGCAAAAAATACTCTTGGACGATTATTTGTGTCAATGGATCCTTCTCAATTTGGTAAATTATCAGCACTTTATGTTTTGTATTGCTTGGGAACTGAAGAGTAAATTTTTTCATACATTTTTTATCTACTCATTGATAATAGAAAAGAACAAGCAATTGCATTGAACAGAAAAGGATTAGAGCTATTATCAACTTCTAGTGATGTTCAAAAACTCTTTTTAAATATTGGTGTATTAGATATGGATATGTTTGTGTATTTCATTGACACGACGGAAGAAATTTCAAGTCATATTGATCATATTAAAGCTGCTATTGAAGATGCTGGACTTGGAATTGTTACTCCAGAGCTTGCTACATGGGAAAATAGTATTGCAAATGTTAAAACATACAAGACAATTATGCATCCCAATCGAAAAATTGTATTCCTAAATCGACTAGTGCATTCATTTCATAGCACCAAGGTACATGTTTCATTGTTTCTTTATTAATTACTCAGCGTAGACTTCTTTGGTGAATACTCTTGACAATTTACTAAAATTGCGTCAAAATGTTCAAGATCATCTCTGGGAACATTGTCATAAACATATTTACATTCAAATGTCAACAGAATTACCAGTCTACTGCTGTATTTGTCGTAGTAATCGATATCGATTGAAAAAACTTGATCGATATGAAAATGAAGAAAACTATCGGTAAGATTTATTCAAATATTAAACTAATTAGCTTTAGGCAGCAATGGGGACGATATCTTGCTCATCGTATGACCAATGTTGAGACTCAATTAAAGCTTCGAATGCACACTGCAAACTTTATTAAACCCACTGAAATCAGCTCAGAAGTCTTGGATCCATTAGCTTTAAATTGGACAGCAAGCAGAAATGATGTTGCAACACTAATGAAAGACATGATTGCTGCACTTGAATTGGATCATGGTCATATTCGTCAAAATTTTGATCGACCAAATCCATACAATAGTAAATTACTCCTTCAAAAATTAACCAAAGCACGTGAAGACTTTGAACGTGAAGAATTTGAACGTAGTTGTCTCTTTGAAGAAGATGAAGCTTCATTTGATGCACATGAATGGATTAAAATTGTTTTGGAAGACCCATTGGTACATATTCAAAAAAGTGGTCATAGAGAATATTTAAAACTATCACAAGCATGCACAATTCCATCCATTTATTTACAAAGACTTCATTACAATCGACTATTATGTATACGTCCAAACTCCAAACAACTTGTTCTTCGTATGTATGATAGTGCAACAAGCTCTTTTTGTATTTTACATCCTTTACGATGTACAAATGAACAAGAAGCTAATTATGTTTTACAGCAAGCTCATTGTATTGAAAGATGCTTTGCAAATACATTTATTGTTCATGTAAAGCATGCTTTTACATGTATGTACCAGCAATTTGCTACAAATGGAAATCTCAATGAATTTTGGCCTGTGGCTTTTGTTACATTTGAAGACTTTGAAATAGGCGAATACTTGGTAAAAGCTTCTTGGCCTTTACAGCAAACTGAAGTGCTTTCTATCATGACAAGTGTAAATAGAATTAGTACAAATAGATTTTAATGACATGATTAGGTTGCTGCTGCATTGGCATCATTGCATAGTAAGCAAGTGCTGCATTTAAATTTAATGCCGTCAAATCTATACCGAACTCTAGACAATCATATTAAAGTTGGTGGGCTTTTGGTATTTAAAGCTCCTTACTCAGCACATGATTTGTCCTGTGGTTTTGGTAGCATTGTACAACTTATGAATCCATCTATTGTCCCTCCTGAAGCAGCTCAGGCAAAAGCTATTGTTAATGAAAAAACAGATATGTGGGCATTAGGTTGTTTACTGTACTACTTAATGACAGGTATTTAATATGATAGCTAATTTGTTTATAGTAAATAATAGGAGCAAAAGATATGTGTAAACTTAAACCATTATCTTTGATCATGACTGCAATACCCTTACGTTATGGATCAAGTTTACGTGCTTGTTTGAGAATGCTATTGCAACCAAATCCAAAACATCGACCTACAGCTATGGAAATCTTTAGTTTTCTTTCATTAGCAACTCCAGAAGACTCTTCTTTACCCACGCTTTCAAATAAAAGTAAATCAACACCAGCGCTAAAGCCTCTGACACCCCAATCAAACAATTAAATGAAAATGATTGGCTGTTCGAAAAATAAAAGAATCTGATTAGTGTCGATATTTAGTTCTGTCCAATTAAAAACGTTTAAATTGATTTGGAAGTGGATTGTGTCTTGGTTTTTGCTCGTTCGATCATTTCCATTAATTTTTTCTTTTCACTTTCGCTATTGGATTGATTTGCAATTAGCTGAGCTGATTCAAGCTTTTCTGCTTCGACACATGCACGAACAATAGCAGGAATTTCTACAATAGGTTTTTTATCAGGCATCATCCAAACAAGTAGTTGACATTGATCCATTTCAATACAACTATGAACAGCAGTCCACCAAAATTGCTTTGGATGTACCCAAAATGTTTCTGCAACATCAATAGCTTCTGATACAAGGTTCAGTTTGAAAAATGGCGCCAAAGCTATAAGGTTGTATATCGTGTCGATAACAGATCTATCAAGAAAGCAGCAATCTCGTAGCTCTGTCTTATTATCTAATGACAAATGGAGCAATGATTCTTCCCATTTCTTTTGTTTTGTCAGCAAAAGCTTGTAATCTGTTAGCGATTGATTATAGAAAGTTTGTGATGGGGTTGGAGGTACTTGTGTCGAAGCAAATGAACTTGCCAATGCCAAATTCTTTAATCGACAATCAATGGATGCTTCACGAAATGCTACTTTTGCCGTATAACTTCGTATAATGTATGCTATACGAAGTTATTACGTACAAATGGAAATCTCAATGAATTTTGGCCTGTGGCTTTTGTTACATTTGAAGACTTTGAAATAG
>JNBS01000659.1:0-12311 GCA_002081575.1 Thraustotheca clavata | reverse complement strand
TCTTCCGATCTAAGCAAGCATATTCCTTCAAGAGATAATCCACGACAACATATTTTCCATTAGCAGCAGCTACATGTAAACATGTCAATTGTTCATTGCCAGTCGATTTTGCTTGGAGCAACAACGTTTGTTCTTCTTTACAAAATCCATTGAGGAAAGCAACAATCTCTTGTTCATCTGTAGTATTCTTACATAAGCTCAGTAATCTCTTTTCATGACGCGCCTTCTCTTTCTTGCTCCATGTTCGGTCCATGTCCCTGCTACAAGAAATACGATCAGCCAAGATTCACTATCGTTCTGGCTTAATATTACCATGTAATGGTAGTCTAAATGCACGCAACCTTTTACTTGATATGAATAGGCAATAAAAATTGTATCATATCGTATTCAATACAAGTTTCTATAGCAATAGGAATAGAATGGATGGAATCTTGATATTTGAAGCTCGTTGCTTTGCGCGTGGATCAGGAAAGATGCTTGAATTTCGACTTGAATTTCGACACAAGAGACAGAACAGATTCAATTGTTGTAATCGCTTTTTTGCGTGGAGGTAGCCAGTTGAAAATCTACCAAGTGATGGCCAAGTTGATTGATGAGATGCGATCGCCGCGCTTGATTAAAGTGGTGCCGCTCTGCCGCAAAGAGAGAATCTTGACAACAGAGTTGGTAAAGAAAGCAGAGAGGTATTCGCCGGTGTTGGCACGTGGATATAGTTCTGGAAATGAAGCAATTGTCGACAAAAGAAGTTGGCTCGAAGTATGTGATCAAAAACATCGATATGGTGGCAATTTACGTGCATATTATAAAGCGTGGAAACGATGTGATGATCCAAAGCCTGAATTCTGGGAATGGCTCAGTGATGAATCAGTCGAAGTGGAAGGAGTGCCACGAACAAAACTTGAAAAGGAGACTGTCGTATATTACAACAAGACGGAACGAAAACAATTTGCAATGGATATTCGGTATGGATTGTTGCATAAAGCATCGACACCCGAACTCATTGATACAGGAGAAGAAGGATGGATATTTGTACTACGAGATGGTGTCTTGTATGGAAGTGCAAAAGTGACAAAACAAGTACCAAGAATTCATCATACGAGCTTTGTTGGCGGGGAATGTGTACAAACGGCTGGAATTATGGTGATTGAACAAGGAGTATTGAAAGTGATTTATCCACATAGTGGACATTATCGACCAACTGAAAGTGAGGTATTAGTTTTACTTCGATTCTTACTTGGTCGTGGTGTACGTCTTAATGATGTCGAGGTTGATGTCCAACGATTTCAAAAAGTTAGTAGAGAACGTGATAACGTTTCTAAGATCAGCAAAAAAGCAAATGCAATGTTTTGGCCAGCATTACACGTGCTCAATTTTCTACAAGTTAAAGAAAAAGCATGGGCTGGTACGTTATTTGATGATCTTGAAATGGCCGCAAAAAATCGTCCTGGTGCCGTCTAATACAGATTAAAAGTCTATTTAACATTTCAATATAAATTCATTATGTTTATATCATCCATTCGTCTTCGTGCATAAATACATAGATGTAGTTATCGCATTTGAAGAGGAAGTCAATTACATGGTATAAATAGGCCAAAATGTCCTTTTGCATACACGTTGAAATGCTCTGACGTGGTTCAAATCACCATGATAGCTACTTGGCTCGTCACATCGAGAATGACAATGCTACTTACCTAATGTGCTATTACTTCATTATGACATCAATCCATTAAATTTAAAACTTGATACAAATCCAAAATAGTGTTTTGGGGGATTTGATTGGATGATTGAATTTAAGAAAAGATTATAATTTTTGTATAGGAGGAAAATCAATTTTGGCGCCAAAATTCATTTTCGAATTTGACACGAGGACGACAGATCGATTGATACCAACTAACGGTACTGTCGCTGATATGCTTGTAAAACGTTGTACGTATTGATAAAAGCATCAAATTGATAGTTGTAAGTTAAAAGTGTGCAATATCAAGACTGCTTGTTTGTAGGACAATGATAATGTTTCTTGAGGAACGATTTATAACGTTGTACTTGGGAATATCGTCTAAAAATATGAATACTTGCTTATCAAAAGATCTGGGATATATCGATTGAAAAAGCTACATCGATAATATACACTGGGACTGACATTTCGAAAAAGCAAAAGCAATTTGTACTCATATTGTGGATTATGTTACGAGTTTGGTGTAGAATACCAAGTGAGTTTTATCCTGAGTTTTTTTGGCAGCTGATTTGTAATGGCCAACCTCGCGCACTTTAGCTTCGCGAAAAGAAGTGCTAATGCCTGCGCTGATTGTACTGAGCAACCAAGCATTGGTTCGATTGATTGCAGAGTACCAAGAAGGTTGGTTTGAAGATGTGTTACCTATCGTTAAGATTGCTGCGGATATAAATCTAGTTCGTCATCCTAACACAGGGCGCATCTTTTTCGCCCCAATTCCAACAAGTTTGTCAACTTTGCCTTATGTTGTAAAGCATGGTGAAATCCTATTAATTGACGGCGGTATGTTGGGAATGCCAAGAATGAGCTTGGGTTGTAAATGGATGTGGAAAAAATCAAGCTTTCCACTGCACTTGGCTATTATTATGGGAGATGTCAACAAAGTACGGCGAATACTTAGGTGTAAACCACTTTTTGCGTCACCTTCGGCAATGAATGTCGCTGCATACACAAGAAACTGGGATATGATTAATTATTTTCACAACGAACGAACTGAAGGATGCACAACATTTGCAATGGATCGAGCTGCTAAAGATGGATATTTGGATTTGGTTCAATTCCTGCACGCAAACCGAAAAGAGGGGTGCACACATAGAGCTATCGACAGTGCCGCTGAAAATGGTCATTTGGAAGTCGTCAAGTTTTTAGCTACACACCGAACAGAAGGCTGTTCAATACGTGCATTCAAGTCAAAATACACAAACGTCGTCGAATATCTCGATAGCATTGGATTTCGTAAATATTTGCACTATCAGCTCTAGGTAAACTCCAATTATAAAAGAATACTGAAACATTTTGTAGGTCGTTTAATTACCAATGTAGCCTTTTCAGTCGGACATCACAAACGAGGTACTCAAGTACATAATACTAATTTATAATCTTGTATTCAGAGACACAAAAATGAAATGCAAACTTCTACTACACGAGTTATGACGACGTTGTTCGAATAGATTTAAACGTGTCGTCCAAAATGTCATTAAATATTGAGTCAACCAGTCGACTTTGTGTATCCAAGGTTTGCTGAACAATTTGCTTTGTAGCATGGTTTACAACTTCCATGTCATTTTCTTGAATAACAAAATCTTTTACGCTTAGCAATGAGTCTGTGATAGCAGGGTGCTTCACAGCACTTCCCTCTTGTATCAAATCGGCCATAAGCTGTTTTCGTGCTGATATAGCACTAGCTGGTAAACTGCGGTAGACTGAAGACGGTGAAGATCCATCATTTATATCTTGATTCCAGGCATCTATAAATGCCTGATCCATTGCACTCCAATCGAAAGGTTTGCGAACATTGCTTAGAAGAGTATATTCTTGTCGATGTGATGTGACGTCCCTCAATGGATCTGCTTTATAGACTGGTCTCGTATGAACGATGGCTTGAGGAAGTGGGTTTGATTGCACAGGGTGTGATGACCGCCTCAGTGATAAAATGATATCATCCACATACCCGTCAATCAGGTCTTCAACCAAACCATCTAGTTGATCGACTTCAAGTGTCAACGAGCGTGGCATATTAGCAGAATCAAATGAGTCATCCATGTCATCACCCAAATTACTTTCCATCTCTGTGGCTTTTGTCGGTACATATTCATTCTCATGTGATACATGTGAGGTTTTTACTTGATGTTCCTCTGCCCAAACTTCATCTTGAATATCTTGCCAAATATCGTCAACTAAAGATTGCAATCGTATAGGGCTTAATACTGAAAACTCTGGTTCAGAACCCATTTGCTCGTCTCCAATATCTGAATTAATGTCTTTAAATTCGTTTGTACGTTGGTCTGCGAGCAAGTTTGGTTCAATCATAGCTTTTGCCGAGTCAACCACGCTCTTTGTAGTCTCAACAAAGTCAAAATCTCGTAGCAAGTCTCTTGAGGTAAAATTCGGTCGCTCTACAGTCTCAACAACATCAAAGTCTCGTAGCAAGTCTCCGGGACTTGGATTAACCTCGGCTGAATTCTCCAAGCATTCTTCCAGAGGCTCAAATTCTTCTCCAACAGGAATTTCTTGTATCAAATGCTCAGTTGTTTCCCTAAGCACCGATTCAGCCATCTCGATGTAATCATAGGCCTCAAGAAAATTAACTTCACCCTTCAACAACACTCCAGTTGCCATTGCAGCAGGTAAGACTCTATCTTCATGGTGGTATTCAATTTCAAGTGATGGTAGTGCTTTTTCTATGTAGTCAAATTCATCCAAAGAGCTTGCCCTCAATTCAACCAGAGCTATTGATTTACTGGCGTTTGTCTCCACGGCACATTTAGCTTCCTCGATGTAGTCAAAATCGTCCAAGTTCTGTGATTGCTTTCTGTAGCTAATTTCTGTCATTTCCTCTGATACAATACGTTGGGCATCTTCGATGTAATCAAAGACATCCAGCGTAAGTGATTGCCAAGTATGAATAGTTTTTTCTGAAGGAAGCTCCTCAGTACCTGGGTGTTGAATATTCTCAACGTAATCAAATAGCTCAAGTAAGTCGATAGCCCGGGGTTTGTTAACTGGAACTTGAGCAGAAATTGGCGGCAGTACGTCTTCGATATAATCAAAGTTGTCCATCATCATTTCTGCGGCAACTATTGTTTGTGTTGCAGACTCTTTGAACCATGCTGGTGGCAAAGCATCTTCGACGAAGTCAAATCCACTAAAAGCATCTTCTTTATCATTTCCTTCCATACTGGTAAAAGACTCATCCAAGACCTCTGGCGTTGGTACAATTGCTGCTGGTAGTGGTGCGATTTCCATTAATTCTTCGTTTGAATGTTGCGTAGGGAGTTCAGCCGTGTCAATTGCTGGTTCGTCATCACGGCTGCCAAAAGAAGCATCGTCTTCTTCATCTGAAATAGATTCGCCATCAACCACGGAAACCTCAATCGATACTTCATCATCATCGTCATTGTTTTCAATCAAATCCGACTGAATTTTGTGTTCTTCAATAGAACAAGTAGAAGGTATAAGGGCGGCATTTTCAGAAGAAAAGCTTTCATTCAAAAAAGCTTCTTCATGTTCGGCATCGACGTGATCAAGGACTTCTTCCTTGTCGCTCAATTCACAAATATTTTGTTCAGGAATAAAAGGATTGCTTCGCGTTTGCTCTTGTAAACTTTCAAGTCGATCCTTTTCAGATATAATCAATCGGTCCGTTTGGTCGATTTGAACATGAAGCCCTTCAATTGTCTCCTAAATTGCATCTTACATGTGAAGTTTCCTGTGATATTATTACCTGAAGATGAAGCTTGCGTTCTTCCTTGGCAACGAGGGTTTGCACTTTAATAGCCGCGTCCTGTTTGACTGCGAGGGTTGCCTATTAAAATTAAAATACCGCACAAGGGATATCACGATACCTGCAGCTCTATCATTTCCTTTTCTTGCTCATCCAATCTTGATGCTTCTTGGACTACAGTTCCAATTAATTCTGCTGCTACTTTATGAATGCTTGGAGAACTTGTTGGTTCCTTGTCATCGTCATCTAAGGATTCTAAATATTCGTCGCCATCTTGTGCTGCAGCAGAAGTTGAATTTGTTACCAATGCTGAAGTCTGGGCATGTCTTAATATTTCCTCTTGTACGTTGAGCTGCAATGAATAATTGACCAAACGATCGATTTCGACGATTTCTTGCTGCATTTTCCCTGCGGCAATTGCTGATTCCTTGGCATGAAGTAACTCAAGAGCTTTAGCTTTACGCCGTTCATATTTTTTCCCTCGCTCTTCTGAAATCTGAGCAATCGGCATTTTACTCAGCTCTTCCATTGCTAAACGCAAGTTTTCGGATGTATTGCTACTGTCGTTGTCATTAGCCACCACATCGTCACTCTTGGAGATCGGTTCATCTTTTTTGGAATTCGATTCAAAGTCGTCCCCATATTCATCTTCGTACTCTTCATCATCATTTTGAAGTGGTTGAATAGTGTGTGATATTTCTGCTTCATGTTCGCATCCGTCCACTTCATCATGATCGCTTTGTACCAAATTACCTTTTATGTGTTCGTCTTCCTCGACATCGTCATGATCACTTGATACCAAGCTTTCTTTTTCTTCCACAACTTGTATGCCTTCACCTGAAGCAAATTGATCCATGGAATACTCATCATTTACATCGTCTTGCTCTTCTTCGGTGGGTGCTGCAACATCTTCTACCTCATCTTGGAGTTCAGCAATATCATCTTGGACATCCAAATTATTATCAGCTTCATTATCACTGGGAAGTTCTTCAAAGTCATCTTCAGAATACTGAACGCTTCCTTCTTTGCTTTCACGCACAACCTTGTCACTTGGAATTGATGCAACAGACTTGCTTTCGTCAATGGTGTCATCTTTAAAGGCTGCTGCTGGTACTTGTGAAGTTATCATTTCTTCCGATTCATCAGAGCCTTCATCAGCACCACTTTCTCCAATATCTTCGACTTGGTCTTCCTCAACTGAAGGTTCGTGCTCGACAGGAGCTATTCCAACTTCAGCTTCTGAAGTGATTTCTGCAAAATCGTCGCTTGAATATGCTCCACCATCGTTTTCTTTTATTGAAGGTGCTTCACGAGATGACTGACCTTGATCTTCTGCGATTTCATCTTCTACAAGACTTGCATCCTTGTCAGCTTCCAAATGATCAGGTTCATTTTCTTCCTCAAAATCGTCACTGTTGATCTCCTCTGTAGCATTTGGTTTAACTAGTTCGGAAGTCTCCATGTCCATCTCGTAGTTTTCAGCGGTGTTTTCGAACTCATCGTCTTCATATTCTTGGTTTGAAGCAGGTAGTTCTGACTGCTTAGATGGTTTAACTGTGGGTTCACTTGTGGTGACAAATTGAGCAGGACGTAAAGTACCACCAAAAGCGATTGCAAGAATTTTAACTTCTTCATTGCTTTCAGGTGGAAAACACATCATATCCTCATAGCACTTTGCAATGTTAGCCATCCGAGCACTGTCTAGCATCATTAAAAGCTGCTGTTGTTGCCACACTGAAGTCATCGATGCCGTTCGAGCATGACGAATTTCGAGAAGTTTGTCTTCACTTTCTTTGCGAACTAAAATATGTCGAATATATTGGGCTTTAGCTTCGTCTCGCTCTTCCAAGGCAAGAAGGTACTCGTTAACACGATCGTTCATCTGAGCAATAGTTGGTTCGGGTCGATTCAAAGACATGGTGTTGGGAAGTACTCTTGCCTCAACTTGACTATTAGTTGTACTAGGTTTGTGCTCTTTTGGCTTGTCAATGATCTCAGCTTCTTCAGATTCGCTGTAATTGTCTTCAATGCTTTCACCAGAATTCGATCCATGCTTTGGACTTTCATAAGCTTCATCTTCAACAATATCTTCGGCCTTAGACTCGTCTTTTTTACTGTCAAAGTTTTCCGAGTAATCTTCTTCCAGACTCATGCTTTGTTGTAGATTATTGGGCTTGGTATTTGGAATACTTTCTTCAAAATCATCTTCTACGTCATCGTACTCTTGCACTGAAGCTATGTCCACCGCTGGTGCTACAACATCTCCGTTTTCACTTGCACCTTCGTCGATGACAGAATCGTGAAGACTGTCTTCTTTATAAACGTGTTCATTTCGTTCTTTCGATGCCGCGGACGCCTCAAATTTTTCCGAGTAAATATCACTCTCTTCTACTTGGTCGTCTTCTTTAACGGAGCCAATATCTTCGTTTTCACTTTCGAAGGCATCCTCGTGTTCGATTGATGCAACAGAAGCCTCGAAGCCCTCCGAATAGGCTTCACTCTTTTCCAATTGCGCAGGTACATCATATTCATCAAAATCATCTTCGACGACACTAGAGTCTTGATACTCAACTTTTTTAGGCAGCTCTTCTTCAGATACACCATCTTCTTCATCAATGGAATTTTCTTGTTGGCTAACGTCCTTTGCTGACAACACATCACTTTGATAGTCATCCATCTCTTCATTACTGTCTTCCTCATCTTGGACTTGCAATGGTACTGGCAATGAAGCCACTGTTTGAACCTCGGCAACAGTATATTCGTGATCACTTTGAACAGCTACGGACATTTTTAAAGTGCACTGATTACCACCATCTCGTGCCTCAACAACCATCGTTCCAGTGTCTTGCATCCAAGCAGCCAAGGTTCCAACATCTTGGAGAATTTTATGTTCTGTTTGAATGCTAATATCACGTTGGCTTTGAACGCGTGCTTCTGCAATTTCTCGGGCTTGTCGAAGAATTTGTTCTTCGTACGCTTGACTTTGATATGTCAAAGTTTCTTTCAGCACTTCTTGGGTTTCACACATTATGTCAACATCACGCTGTACACTATAGCTCCAATCCATAGTTTCGTCTTGTGTGTCTTGGATTTCATGGGCATGCTCCAATGCTTCCAAGTGCAATTGAGCTTCATGTAATGTTTCTTGAAATTCCACAGCAGCTAAAAGCTGTCGAGATAATGTACGAGGAGAAAATTTGCGATGGTATTCTGACGATGGTTCATCGGATACGATGGCTACCCGAGGGCGTTGGTACACTTCCTCTTTTAAAAGATGGTCCCAATACTCTTGTGGTGGTTCCTCTTCCTTTTCCTCTCTGTTAACTTCTTGTGATAGTACTTGATGGGATTCTGTTGGTATTTCAGTGGTTTGCTCATCTTCTGAAGAGGAAGATTGTGCTATTTCATTTTGAATTGGCACAGTGTAAACGGGTGCAATAGCTACAGTATAATCATTGGACTCGATTGAATTCCTTCTTGAAGTTAATGGAGCTTCATCACTGTCATTTATTTCTTCGAAAACAGGAGATGGTTTAATTGATCGTGTTTCAGTTTGTTTGTGCTGTCGAAGCAATTCTTGGGCAAAAAAGTCAACGACACTATAAGCATCTCGAGAAGCTTCAATTAATCGATCAAGATCGTCGTCATCACTACTTTCTTCCTGAGACTGCATGGAAACGAATTGAGTTCTTTGAATTGGCAAAGAGGGTGCTCTTCGTCTTGATTCTTGTAAAACTTCTTCTCGATAAAGTTGCTTGTCATACTGATTCCTTTCATAAAATGTCCGAAATTGATTTCCACTACTTTCGCGATAAGTCGAATTCATATCGATTGCAGATTCTTCCGATTCTTGAGATAAGTTTTCGTCTTTTGTATTCTCAAATGATTCATTTCTCAATTCTTGTCGAATCTCTAAATTTTCTTTTCCATCTGAATCACTTGATGAAGACGATAACGCTGTAGCACAAAAGACAAGTGATCGAGGTTTAAAACTGGGCGTTGGAAGTTCTTGAGAACGATAAGCTAAAAGGGCTGAGTCAATTCGTTCTTCTAAATCCTCTGTAGCCTTATTCCAATTCATACTTGGTGGTTCTACTGGTTTTGATTGTTGTGATAGTAGCAATAATCGGTTTGATAGCGAGTCCGTCAATTGTTTAAGTGCTTGGAGTTTTTGTATGGCTCTGTCGTCTTGAGGAGTGTCTGTACTCGAATCACTTGATTTATCTTCGAGTTCACTTTCTGTTTGTGTCATATTTTGCTCTTTATCAAGCTCTTCATCAAACTCTTCGTCCAGCTCTTCGTTACCAGTATAAGCATCATCCATTTCTTTAAACTCTTGATTGTTTGATTTTGCCTTTTGATCATGTTGCTGTACAAGATAATATTTCGACTCGGTCTTTTTATCATGTAGCTCTGCCATTTTCCAAGTCCACGGTTCCTGTGGTTTACCTTTAAGCCCCAAAAGATTTTCAGCAGCTGATAGCACTTCTTCCTCAGCTTGTTTTGTTCTTTTGACTAAAGCAATCGATTCACGAAGCCTCTCAAGTCGAACTTTTTCCACGTGCTATCATCATGATATTATCTACTCTAAAAATCACAAATACCTGAAGTTTTTCTTCACGTTTACGAGTCACCTCTAGTTCTTGTAAGCGTTCACGACGACGTTCATCCTGTCGCTTTTTCTTTTGCAGCTCCATAAACTTTCGTCCTTCGAGTCGCCGAGTTTCTTGTTCTTCATTGTCAACCACATTCGCTGGACTCGGTTTAACCTTTCTTTTTAGCTTACGTCGTGGCTTAGGAAGCTTTACATTATCTTGTGGTTTATTTTCTTCAGGCTCTTCTATGGCATTCTGGGTTGAAGGCATTTTACTACTTCTTTTGCTCAGCCGAGGGACAGGAGGTTTACGAGGTGGTAAGTCTAATATTGTTTCTGCTCTTTTTGGTGGAACTGGTTTAGCTACAGATACATGAGAAGGCTTTGTAAATCTCTTTTGATTTTGCTCTCGAATGTGCTTAGCCATTTCAGCTAAAGCTTGACGTTTAGCAGCTTCATTATATATCTTTTCTTTAGTTTGAGCATCAACAAGATGCTGATCTTTTAACCAACGGACTGCAGCCTGCCACCGTTCTTGTTCTCTCTTTCTCTTATGTACTCGAGATGATATTGCATTGTCATCTTCACTCGAGTGATCTAAAGCATTTAAAAAAGTTTGATAATGAAATGCCACGTTTGGTTGCGATTGAGTTCTTTGATGTAGAGTGTGTAGCACTCTAGCTGGAGGTGATACAAGTGGTTCTTGATCAACAGGAGGTTGCTGAAGCTTTTTCATCTTCTTTTTCTTTGGAGCTGGCATCATTTTTGCTTGTGGTGGTGAACAAAGTTGAAAACTCTTTGGTTTTTGCACCTTAGGCACAGTAATGACTGTAGGAACAAACTCACTACTTGAGCGGCATAGCACATTTGTCTCTATCTTCACTCCACTAACAGATTCACCTTCTTGCATCTAATGCAACATCATAAACGAGTCAAACCATGACAAATCCATACTGTTGAGCGAGATATGGATGCTCTACGCACTGGAGAAGATGGCTTATGACGAACTGAAGCTTTAGGGGCGTCTGTTGAGCTTGATTCACCCAGAGGATCACGCGATGTTACTATTCTGAAGAGAGTCGCATGAGGTCGCCCAAATCGTACTTGAACCTGATCCATCTTAAGATCTTTTGCCAATACCCTCACATAACATATAATCATTCTATACCTTATTCAATGTACTAGAGCAATCAAGAGACTACATTATAATTGCTTTTATAGCCTTGCGTGTACAAGACACAATAGATCACAATATATACTATAAATTATTTATATATTAGTGTACCATATGATCAGACGAACAAGCCCTAATGGTCTAGCGGTATGATTCCTGCTTCGGGTGCAGGAGGTCCCGGGTTCGATCCCCGGTTGGGGCCTGTCCTGGAAACCATTTTAACTTCCTTGATTATTTACTTCGTTTAGACCAAAACTTTTTTGCAGCAAGTACTGTAAAGCTATAAAAAATGAAAAAATAACACAATGCAACCATATTTTTATTTTTGAGGACTGGTTTGAAATTTTACTTGACTTGTGCATAATTTCCATGCACTGTCATTCCTCTTGCAACACCCTTTTCTTGAGTTTGTTGACTTGCAAAGTTATTAAAAATTTGCTCCAGCGTTGTTTGTGCCACCGTGTATTCTTCTAGATGAAGCTTTGACTTGCACCTTTCAAGTATCGAGAAAATTGTGGACAATCGCAATGACGAACCGACAAGTTTAAATCGGCAAACATCATTTTGTCGCTCGAGGATTTGAGTTGTACAATTTATTTGTGCCATTGCATTGACAAAAAAGCTTTGGAAAGCTTCAAAGCGGTTCTCAGTTAACCACCAAGTGCAAAAGTCCTTCGCACGAACATAATGGTTCTTGGTAAGGGATTCAATAAGTGTGTATGCAGTAGGATGGTCAATAGAAATGTAGTTGGCTCGTTCAGGTTTACCCAAACGACGACAAGATTCTTGCATGTCTGTTAAGTTCAACGTTGGTTTGGTGGTAAATATTTGATCAACCATATCGAGGATAGCGTCCAAAGGAACATGAGCAAGTTTGGTGTGCATCATGAGACCATCACCAAATCGATTCTTCAGGTGTTGAATCGAACCCAAACAACGCAAACGACCACCAACCATGATACCAACACGAGTGCACAATGCTTCACATTCTTCCATACTGTGAGTTGTTAGCAAAATAGTCGATTCCTTGCTTCGAGTTGAAATGTCGGCAATCACATCCCACATAAATCGACGAGATACTGGATCC
>JNBS01000657.1:0-15565 GCA_002081575.1 Thraustotheca clavata | reverse complement strand
CACAACGGTTTTTATACTATATAAACACCACACCTTGTGAAAAATAAATTTAAGGCAGAAGCATTTTTATGAAATCTCATGACTCGTTAACTTGATTTCAATATCATTATGCTCTTCATATATGTCATTAGTCTTTTTTGGTCAAACTTTCAGGATTTAAGGACGCATGGGTGATTGAAGCAATTGCTTCCAAGAATCACAAACGAGACACATATGTTTGGATAAAACACATATGTTATGTATATTCCAACACTAAATGTTATACGAGTATCATTTCATTTTACATTTTTAAAAGAAAATTGAGTATACATTTATTTAGCCAATTCAACAAATGTGATTCCAACTTACTGAAGTCTAGGAGTATTGTATAGCTTCAATTTTGTAATTTTGCATAAATTGGGCGTTCTATCATTTTACTGCATTTCAACTTGTGCCAGGCTGAGTACCGCGTAGTAAATCAATAAAGTGTCCACCCAAAAAAACATGGTGCGAATTTAAGTAACATTTTGCTGGCTATATCGGATGAGCATAATAGTTTAGAGCTACACAATTAAGAGCTAACTTCATTATACTGCCAACGTATTAAAATACTTCTTTTACTTGCGAGGCTATAGAAAAGTACCTCGGGACCCATTTGGAAGGTTTTTGCTGAAAACTTCTTCTCCGACTGTATTTGAGGTGTGCGTTGCTTTGTGATTTGCGTGTATTGAAAAATATTCAAAAACAAATTCTAATGAGGCATGAATAGACAAAAATGAAGCTTTTCACACTCTGGAACAGAAAAATATTGCAGTTCAAGAAACAGGGTATGATCAACCCAAAGCAATATTTATTTTTAAGTAGACTAAGTTGGTTGAGAAATGTTTGAGGAGTAAGAATTGAAGATATGGTGATATGCCGTTTGAAAAAGCAAAAGTTATTACATTTTGTATTTTTCATTTCAATGAATAAGCTGCTTGGCTTGTGTGCAATAATTGCATTAACTGTACCGCAACCACATAATATATGTGTGGGGCCAATGCTTGATGCGTATGAAAGTTGCTCAAGAGTATTCTCTCCTACCTGTACACCTTTTGCATCGACATTAATTACACCTTACTATGGGTATTTGGCAATATGCTATGGCGATTATCCTACTTGCAACGAAGCCCAAAAATTGGCCATCACCGATGCTGGAAATTGCTATATTCAAGAATGGCGTGGGCAGTATGTTTTACCAAAAAACGTATTTCGTCCTTGTGAAGATCCTTTGCCACCTCGTATTATGGAAAAGAAGTTCTGCACGCTAAATGGGATGATATTATCAGAGTATTATGGACAATTGTACACCGATATCGTTCGAAACAATGACAATGAAATTTTCTTATACAATCAAACAGGACTTACGCTTATGTCCAAATCCAGTGGTCGCTGTCTAGTTGTTGCCCCAACTGTGACTATTACAACAGAACCATGTGACTACACACAAAATAAGCAAAAGTGGCTTGTTCAGTATAATCGGGTATATACTTCCCAGTGCCTTGTGGCTAGTAATCCTTTCGGGCACGGTGTTGAGGCGTCGACCAAAAAATGTGATTTTACTTATGACATAAACCAATATTTTACGGACTGTGCCAATGTACCAAAGAATTATGTTCGAATTGCCTCCACTCGAGGCAAACGCATCAGTGAATACTATTCCAATCTTTATTTTGATGATCCACGAGACAATTTCAATGAGTTATTCTCATTCGATGCTTCAACGCAAATGTTTAACAGTGCATCCTCTCAGCAGTGTCTTGACTCTTACCTTGATACCGATGGCAAGTTTAAAGTTCACACTTATGAATGCGATGCCAATAATGCCAATCAAAAGTGGATAGTTCATGCCGATACAAAACAAATTGAACACGCTACGCATAAAGGCCAATGCTTGGACGGTGATCCAACCTATGCTGATCGCCCATTTGCAAATGTGGTCTTGTGTACTAAACAATCCAAATCAGCAATGGGATGTAATACCATATACACCATAAATCAATATATTTGTTGATAAAATCTACATAAAACTTTCTATTTATTTCAAAGACATTTATCACCCACTTGCGATTGCAAACCAGTGTAGTTCAAGAGGTTTAAAAATTCAAAATAGTGCTGTTGAATGAGGTTTTGATAGTACATGAAATTGGATGTGCATCACTTGAAGTCAACGAGAGTTTTGCAGTGTCTATGCAAGAACAATTTCATGGTCAATGCTAAACTGCATAGAATCAAAAAGCGAATTGCACATTCTCAATCTATGTCAAACAAGGTTACCAAGGGTGCCCACCGTCAGCAAGACGAATGTAGCTACTTTCACCTCACAAAGTGCCCCATGAGTTGCAAGTTGGTAGCAGAAAATATGCTACTATCAACAGTCAACTCTTGTTTGGCGCAAGTAGTCACATAAGTGCCAGTAGCTTTTGTGGTTCCAGAGGTATAAGGGTAAGCTGCTGATAAGCACTGGCCTTATGAGGCGTAAGAATCGTGATTTTCATAACATAATACAGCACGTTGTCTTTTTCTGTCAAAATTTCAGGATTTAAGACTTATGGGTAATTGAAGCATATGACTGAAAAGCATTAGCAAGAAACATATGTCTGAATACATGCACATACATATGTTATGTACATACCAACTCCATTTTTTTGCTTTCTTAAATAAAACATTGAGTGATACCAAGTTAACTATGGAGCTACGGAAGTGAAGCACAGCTTTTATTTAGTCGTCAATGGATGGAATTCTTGTGTGACACTCATTTCCATTACGTGTCTACAAATATTGACGTTGTCAAAACAAAACACTTAGTGATTGAGTATTTTGGGCATAATAAATTACTACGTATTAATGATACTTTGATAGCTTAAATTTATTCTGAATTAAATTCGAACCAGGTATTATACAATTAGTCTCTATCTATAAAAAATAATCGCACACATAGAAAATGCTTCATGAATGATGGACGTATTGTTGCATTGTTGACAAAGAAGTATTTGTTAAAAAATCCAAAGGTACTAGGAGAGAAATCAATTTCAGAAAAAACAGCTTGATGATGATATGTAGCATCGACAATTAAGGCTGGATTTCACCAGGGATTTTACTTGAAATTATACGTTTGCATCGGACATTTATTCGTTTGGAGTGATTCCGTGGAGTGTTTATAACTAGATACTTCCAAAGACGTGCTGTCTTCTAACTTATGAGAAAAATAAGTCATAACTTAGAGAAGATTGTATTTAGACTTTGCCTTGTATTGGCCTCAACCAACACCTTACAGAACAAGTGATTTTTCATTTTATCGACGAAATAAACCAAAAATGTAAATCGATATTTCATAGTTTGCAGATTTTTCCACAGCCTGAGGTTGTGGGAATTTTGCTTTTTGCTAAGAATTTTCATAATATTTCTTCGGGTACTTATTGTGTATTTCGTTTCAAACTGTGAGCAATCCATTACACAGATATTGCAGCAAAAGACAATACTGAATAAATTTAATCTTCCCTGTAGTATCCAAATGGCAAACCAATGTGTTTATACACACAACCAACCACATTATCTTAGCTACGTATTGTATTCGATGCATTGGCTTTGATTCCAGCTTCCATTCTAGTTCTCTCATTTGTCTAATGAATGTACAATTAGTGATCACCGCTAATTATTATTGATTATATTGAACTTCTTTTATAAGCACAAATCAAATCCTCGCTCACTTTCTTTAGGTTTTTTGTGACTTTACTTTCCAATAGATCTGGCAAATCAGATAAAACTTCATCAAAGTTCTAATTGAACTGCCAATGCTACATTGTTCTTGTACAAATTTGTAAGCTTTTTCCATCACGGCTTGCATATATACCAGGTTGCTCTTTATCTTTTTAAAGTTCTCTTCTAGTCGCGTTAATTCATTTCGACTGCGAATAAATTGAAATATGCCATAATATTTGGTCACTGCTTGTATTAGATTCGATTGAATAATGATTATCATAGACTCTGTCAAGTCATTACTCGGTAGTGCCATTAATAGTCGAAAGATATCGGATGAATTTAGTAAATATTGAGCGATGTTCATAATGAGTTGAGGTGACATATTCAATCTGAAAATGACTGTTTAATACAACATGACAGTGATAGTTTTTGACCTCTTGCGAAAACTCGGTTAAAGTGTAGACTATTGCCCATAACATTATTTCAGATTACGTTGTATTATTAGGGCTCTTGGTCCACCTTAACCTCTGCAACTATGTGTTTTTTTTGTCTTGGGCAAGTTTTGCATTTGGTTGTTATAAGATTAATCGGCTATCGAGCTCCATAGCATTCAATTTTCAATTGAAGACCACTATTTCCAATGATACATTTCCACAATCTTGAGCATAGATAGACAAATGCAATTTAGGTAATTTGAATTTGAAATCTTGAGTTGGAGCTTGAGTCATTCGGTTTTAAATTGGTGCTGCAGCATTGGCGAGTAAACGAAGTCATTATTTTTATGGCGGGTTTGAAAGTGCCAAGAGCTCGTACTCGATCTTTTTGGCTTCGTTCGGCGTCCATCAATACGCTATCGAATTCAAACTTTTGCCTCTAAGGTATCAACAGTGTGCAGAACGGTAATTTCAGTGCATTGATTTTCTTATTCCCGGGTTACAGTCAATATTCGTGGTGCTTGTAGATTGATCAAAAATATGTCTAAACACAATGAAATTTGACACATATATGCGGATAAATTGGCTACATAATCTAATAACTCTTGCAAGTTGCATTCTATGAAGGTAAAAGTTGGGAGGAAAATCTTTACATTTTCTGACATACAAGATTAGCAAGCCACATTCATTTCGTTTTTCAAAAGAAATTTACTCTTGACACGCTGGATCCAATTCTGATAATATCGCTTCACTTGCTTTCCTTTCACGTCATCAATATCCCGTTGTTTTGAAGAAAAGTGCATGGCAATTTTGAGCTACTATGTCGATTGCTTTTGTCATGTATCCTTCCACTCGATGCTAACGAGTGATGGTCTACTAACCCATAATAAAAATGCCACTAGTTCTAGTCCTGTGTTTGAATACACGTAGACAGTTCGCGGAAAATTTGTACATGAATAATTGTCTTAGACTTGGCGCCATACTAAGTTTAAGGTTCAAGTGAATTTAGAGGTACAAAATAACATTCTGACTTATTTTATACCGTTATCACTGTGATGTTCTACAAGATACTTCTGCGTTGTACTTGAATCATCATATCAACAGACCATCACTGATGGTCTACAACATATGAAGCCACGTAAATAGAAATCAGTCTTATTGGCTTTTGGTGTTTTTGAGAAAAACGGAATTAAAGTTACAGGTTCGAATTTCACGAAACAGTACAGTGTTGAGAAAAGTTAAAAAACATTTAGTGTTTAAAACACTAAGTGATATGTTTCGTACAGGTGGCTTGGAGTCCGTGAACATGATCAAGTTTGTGCCATTGATAGCAACAAGGAGGAAAATGACTTAATGGTAGATCTGGAAAGATATACGTCTTACAGAGCAATTGAGTGGTTATATCAACCCTATATTTAAATAAATCCAGTGGTTGTGATATGTGTTTTTAACGAGAGTTTCAAACATTGACTTAAAAGTTTTTTTCCATTTTAGCATAAAATACAAAGACTACCGTAATTTAAACAGTATTTTCGGAAAATACTCGTCTTTACATTCGGACGACATTAGAAACTCAAAAACTCATCTTTCACAAAAAATTTCGACGAAAAACTTCGGACCATCATATCTCGACAACCAAAGCCGATTACAAGCTTCTAAAAAGTTCAAACAAAAGCCAAAATAATAAAGACTAATGCCTACTACATAGATTAAAACGCTCCCAATAGGTAATTAGACTGATATCTATTTACGTGGCCTTATATTGTACAATTTTTCTGTGTACCTATATCATCACGTTGGCGTTTTGAGAATTGCGCAAATAAAATTGTCATGTTATACCGTGTTGTAGTGAAAAATCTTGATACTGTACGTGGGTTAATCCCTTACTGAATATATGGAATAAGATGTATTAAGACTGCCGACAAAAAGAGTTATATAGACATTGAGCACCATTTTCGGCTTGGTAGCTGATCAATTGCGCGGCGGCATAATTCTTTTTGGAATGGCGAGGCATTTGCCATAGCTCCGTGTAGAAATATGCATCCATGCCGTGGCGCCGAATCCTTCACACTTCCGATAATAGCCAATATACCTTCAATAGTAATTGCATTCCAACTTAAGTCTATTTTTTCCATATGCGCTGTCTTGTGTATTATTTTACTCAAAGCAATTGCACCGTCATATCCAATGCAATTATGACTTAAATCAAGTGTGACTAGTATGTGAATAACGTGACTCAATGCAATGGCGCCAATATTACCAATGCGGTTCTTGGTTAGAGCCAAAACATCAAGCTTTATTCCACCAGACATGGTGTTTGCAATCTGGCAAGCTGTTGTATCTGCTACTCGTTGATCATTCAGCGACAAAGTTTGCATACGAGTGCATTGAGACAGATACCTTAGTAAATTATTAGCACCTTCATCATTTATGCCATTAGCTTTTATTTTCAACACAACAAGCTGCGGTAATATTGTCCCTAATACATTGCAACTTTCCTCATCAAGTGGACACCGAGAGAGGGACAAATGACGCAGATTTGCCATTCGTGTGACAGATGTGATAAAATAAAGCATTTGATCATTAGAGGGATTCACATCGTGGTAGTCCGTAGCCAATTCAAGCGTTTGCAAGTCGACGCCTTGTACAAATTGAAGTAATTGTTCGAACTCTTTAGTTTTGAATTGATTGAGTGTAAATGCGAAAAGAGAATTATTTTTGAAAACAAGGTCACAGGGTTTTTGTTGAAAGAGCCATGTTGTACAGCCTGCAATAAACCGAGAGAATAATGTGCCACCAACTAACTTCACGCAATTGATTTCAATTTTGGTTGGGAATTCTCGATGCGACCATTTTGTTAAAGCTCTTGTCATGCAATCTGTCCACTCTGTTAAGTAAGGTAAATCCATACATAAAGTTGTCAATGATTTAAGAGATTCAAGAGCTCTAAGAAACTCGACCAATTTTTCACGTTCGTGGTGAAATTGCCATATTAATTCGATAGTTTGAAGGTGGGGAAGATATGATAAACAACTTAAATTTTGTATGAACGAAGTGGGAGTAATACCAAGGTCATTGTTTATCGCAACATGTATGTGAAGTGCTTGGACTTTTGGATTTTCAAGCGCCTTTGTAAATTGTTCAGTTGTTTTTACATGGTAGCGGAGTTGTGCCTGAATAGGTACTTCAAAGCATGCTGCTAAGGGATTACATTGAACCGTTGAGTAAAGCGACATACAATTCTGTATAAGTTTGGCAATACTCGGCATAATATGATTGCATGGAGTTCTCAAAGTTGGCCATAAGGACAAGCTACAAGGTTGACGCAAAACATTTTCATGGCAAACGCAGATCATATTTTTGTCCACTGTTAGTTCACCTTTTGTTTGCAAAAGAAATAATTCTTGAAGGGATTGCAAGGGGTTTGTTAAATGGTATCGTGATATTGCAAAAAGCAAGCGATGCATATCAGAAGACGTTGAAAGGAATTTCGCTATTTCTTCGATAGCTTCTATTTCCAACATCACCTCGTGAATGCTTAAACGACAATAACCTCGTCGCATTTTCGTAAATTTTAGCTTAAATAAGTAGTTCTAACTCCAACAACTCTACCACCATCACATCAACAAAGGAATTACGATACGAATCTCCAATGCATACCTTAAAACAAATATCCATATGCAATAAATAACATGTCACGACACATAAATGTGTTATTATGTGCAATTAAAGATTAACGTTCACGATGAAGCACTATATTTTGCACAAAATCACTTGAATTGTATCTAGTACCATCACTCCATGAAGAATGATGATCTATATAAAAATCACACATAAAACAAAGAGATTTAACGTCATTATAATGAACAAGAGACTTCTTCTAGTTTATAATGCAATAAAACAATGCAATCTCTTCAATCTCTTGTAAAATGATGCTTTAAATGTAATTTTACTGTCAAAGTTCACTTTTGACTTACTTTGCACTTTTAACCAGATGGGTTTAATATAACGATTGGTAGTCATAATATTTTTGCAATGGCGGGTAAGCCAAAGAAGACTGGAGCTGCTGTAGAGAAGAAAGCTGAAGCTCCTGCTGGCGTAGAAAAGAAATCTAAAGGAAAGAAAGCAAAGAAAGATGAAAAGCCTAAAGAAAGTGAAAAGAAGAGCGAAGAAACCACTAAAACACCATCAAAATCAGGCAAATTTGGTCAAAGTTGGTCCAAGAAAGAAGACAAGAAGCTCATTGCAGCCGTAAAAGCACAAGGCAAAGGCTACAAAGCTAATTGGAAACTTGTTGCACAGAGTGTTTCTGGTAGAACTGCAGGAGCATGTCAAGGACGCTGGAATACAGAACTTGATCCTTTAGTTGATCGAACTCCATGGACAGAAGAACTTGATGCTAAACTCTTGGAGCTTTACAAAGATCCTGAATACGATTCTTGGTCGAAACGAGCCCTTGCTTTAGCTCTTGGTAAAACTTCTGCTAATGGAGAACCAATGCGTCGTAGTGGAGCTGATGTATGCTCTCGTTACTTTAAATTGACAAAAGGAAAGAAGAAATCAAAGCAAGAAGAACAAAAAAAGACTACAGAAGTGGCTTGGGATGATGATACTGAAGCTCCTGAAGCTGATTTAAGTGCTATTGTGGTCCCTGCTGCAGCAAAATTAACTCGAAATCAAGCTAATCGACTTCGACGTAATGAACGTAAACGCAAACATGCTGCTTTAGCAGCTGAAGCAAAGAAAGAAGCTGCTGAAAATGAAGCTAATGAAGAAGAAGAACAAGAAGCTCCAAAGAAAAAACCAAAGTTTAAAGATGTTGCTGGTAAAAGACACATGAAGAAAGGAAAACCAAAAAAGAAATCCCATTAATTAGACTCTCTAATAGAATTTACTTTTCAAGGCTAACTTTTAAAGCATTGACAAGTGTATCTACCTGAAGAATATTCATGTGAGAAGAATATTTCTTCAAAAGATTTGAAGCATCTTCAGCAGGAAGCTTTGGGATAACACAAGTTGTAATACCAATTTTTGCAGCAGCAGCAAGTCGAGTTTCTAACTTTACTGGAGGACGAAGCATTCCAGATAATGCGATTTCACCAAGAAAAAGTGTCTTTGGACGAACTAAACGTTGAGTAATAGAGCTGGCTAATGCCACAGCCAAAGCTAAATCAGCTAATACAATACTTAGTTGAATGAGAAGAGTACAAGGAAATTATACCTGCAGGTTCGTTGAGGTAATATCCTTCAGCAATGTTAACAAAAACATTGTTTGTACGAAAGGAAAGACTAGCACGACGTTCTAATACTGCAAAGAGAAGTTGTAATTTGTCTGATGATACACCATGAGCACGATACATTGGACGATCTGTAGCTGCAGAAGCTAAAGTTTGAACTTCTACTGGAATAGGACGTGAGCCTTCAATTGCAATTGTCATAGACACTCCTTCAGTGCTTCTAGTTGCCACACCTAAATGACATTAAACAGAGATTAATAGAAAGATGCTAACCTGGAGTTAAAAAGGCTTGGAGTGGATTTTTTAATGGTACTAAACCTCGATCTGTCATGGAGAAAACTCCAACTTCATGAGTTGTTCCAAAGCGATTTTTTGTACATCGTAAGAAGCGACTCGAGCTCTGAGCTTCACCATCAAGTTGAACAACGGTGTCAACCTAAAGAATACATTTAACATTAAAGTCAAGAGAGCATTACAATGTGTTCAAGAACTTTAGGACCAGCAATATCACCACTCTTTGTTACATGGCCAATAAGTAGAATTGGAATATTGGACGACTAACATGGATTGCAGCAAGAAGAATGTGGAATAGTACATACTTTGCATAGGTTAAGAAGTTGTAAAGTGCATTCTTTTACTTGATTAACATTGCCTAGGATATAATGTAAATATATTTAATTCTGGGTTTGAGATATTATACCTGCAGGCGAATTGATGTCTGATGAATACATGGTTTGAATCGAATCAACCACAACACCTTGACAAGGTTTTTCTTGATGCATGGAGGAAATAGTCTCAACAACATTTTCAATGCTTGTTTCACTAGCTAAGTAGAGTTCATCATCATAAATTTGTAGTCGATCCGATCTCATTTTAACTTGAGCAACACTTTCTTCTCCAGAGACATATAAAACACTTCCTTGGCCTTGTGTTGCTTGAGCCATCATGTGTGCAATTTGAAGAGATAACTAGGGACATTAAATGCATTGTAATCAAAATAAAATACCGTGCTTTTACCAACACCAGGAGCACCAGCAACAAGTGTAAGTGAGCCAGGAACAATTCCACCACCAAGAACCCAATTCATTTCAGGATCAGGCAATCGAATTCTTTCAAAAGAGCTCATCAATGTCACATCCGATACACGAATTGGTTTACTTTGTTCAGTCCATCCTTTCTTTGTATTTCTTCCATTGCTTTTCCTTGTCATTTCTTGTAGCATATTCCATTCCATGCACGTAGTACATTGTCCTTGCCACTTTGAATACATTTGGCCACATCCATCACATCGATATCGACTATTTGAGCTCATATTCACTGTTCCAAATGCATTTCTTCTCATAGTTTTCAATGATTTCTTGATCATTTCATGATGGACCAACAACTTATTCATTCGCAGCATGTCAAAAAATATTATCTGACACTATTTTCAATACAAGTTATACTATTTCAAGTCAAGTAAATAGTGTTAGTAGATATAGTGTTAGTACTTGATTAGTGTTGAAATGGAAATAGTGTGCATATTAGCGTATTTAGTGTTTGTAGCATTAAGTCCTAATAGAAGAAAGAACATGAAGACGAGATGATAGAATGAATTTTAAAGCATAAAAAGCTGTAGATGACAAGAGAGAAGAGGTAGAGAAGAGAAATAAGACGAATGATGATGCTCACAATGAGATAATAAGCGTGAGAAACGCTATTTTATAACTACCTAAAGTGGATTGACGACGTGAACGTGATGGGAGACATCACATTGAGACGCTTAGAGCCACGGGATATCCCACAGCTCCAAGCATTGCATGAAGACTGGTTTCCCATCCGCTATAACGATGCTTTTTATCAAAATGCTGGCGAGGGCATTTGGGAAACAGGCGAACCATTGTTCACACAAGTTGCCGTCGAATTCCAGACAGACGTGCTTATTGGAGCTGTGACTGCACAAATACAAAGTTCTGACCAAGCAGATGAAAAGCAACTTGTTAAAGATGGTTCACTCATGTATATTTTAACATTGGGGGCTCGACATGATTATCGACGTCGTGGAATTGCTTCAGCATTGCTAGAAACATGTATACAAGAAGCTAATGCATCACCTCATTGTGGAGCTTTGTATTTGCATGTGAAAGCAGATAATTTTAGTGCAATTCGCTTTTATGAAAAAAATGGCTTTCAACGCTTACGTTTTTTACAAGGTACAAGATTTGATCATATATTTGTAGTGAAAATACAATAGATTATTACTTGATTCATGGACAAAATCATCATGCTTATTTGTACATTCGATATATCAATGGAGGCAGTGCTCCAGTCAAATGGATAGATCTTTTTACAAGGTACATTCTCCAGTATGGTTTTCTAACAGTGCAATCAATAACTAAACGAGTAGACCACTTAGTGCGATTGTGTCGTTCTTTTCTCGCTTTTTTCATGGTCATGATATTGATGATAAAGCTTGTAGCATTGTTTAGTTGATTGCAATCATATTAACAAATGTACCATTTTTCACTATCAACTTATCCTACAATATATTACCTGTAGTGCTCTAACTTTTCTTGTAGAATTAACAGAAATGATACATAGAGAGGATACGTATAGATAGATATGATTTTATTAAGAGTTTGATCATAATAAGATAGGGTTACAACAACCAGTTTCGTAGAAAGGCGACTTTAGACAACAAACTTTATCATCATGTTCGTTCTCGATGATCAGGAAATTGAAGAAGCAGAAAATGAACGATTAAAAAAGAAATTACAAGCTAAAAACAAGGTAAACTATAGTGTTTAAGATTGTTTTTACAGTAGTAGCTAACACCAGAAGAAGAAGCTATTCAACAACAGCAGGCTTTAATAAATGAAAAAAACAAATATTGGGCACCTATTTTACTATTGTATCCACTTGGTCCTGTTTGTGTTGCTTTAACAACGGTAGTATTTGGTGGTGTTATTACGAATGCAGCTTCTACTACTTGCAATGCTCATCTTGGGAGTATTTTCATCTTTATTAGAAATCTAATGTGATTGTAGCTTTTTTACAAGGTGCTGTGGGACTTAGTTATATTTTAATCTTGTTTTATGCCTACTGTTGGATCGGTCCATGGCCCATTCGTAAGCTTAAAATGCTTAAATTCTTTTATAGTTTTTATGGTGTCATATGCATTGGATGGTACAAAACTCAATTATCTTTATTTTCTATCATATTTTTGAATAGGTGGGGAGTCTTTGGTACTGCAGAAGCTATGGCAGCTACAGCAAGTGGTTTTAATTCTTGTTTAAGTACATCACCAATGCTTTACGTCTTTTCTCAATATCAAATAACTATCTTTTGGTTATTATTTGTCTTCTTTTTGTGTTTTGCATTCAAAGAAATGTACATTTATTATAAAGCTACAGATCAAGTACGCAAAGCGGATTCAGCTAAAAAACAAGCTAAGAAAGAAGCTATTGAGAAAGAAGAAACTTTAAAAAAAGCTGCAAAAGAAGAAGCAGAGCGTATTGAACAAGAAAAACAAGCAGCTATACAACGTGAAAAAGAAGAACGTGATAAATTATATGCTAAAATTGACAATGATGATGAAGATGATAAAGTTCATGATGAAAATGGGCATGATGAAAATGAAGATGATGACAATGGTGAAGATGATGAAGAAGATGGTAGTGAAGAAGATGAAGAAAATGATCAAGAAAATGATGAAAACAATGAAAATGACGACAATGCTCAACCTGAACAAAATCAAGAAAAATGAACATATTTCAATTATCGTAATCCAGGTGTCCTACCACCCTAATTATTATAGCAATTTGTTGCGCACAACTAAATACCAGGGAAGATATTCCCTAATTAAATAGCAGTAGGACGCCACTGCTTGTAGTATTAAGCAACGACGTCACAAGAGTCAGGAACAATACGAAGACTTGGAATCTCCGAGTTCAAACCGATGATACTTGAAGCATCTTGGCGAAGTACTGTGCCACCAAATGTGCCATTGATAGCCCATGTATTTACTTGAACATAAATGTCATTGTACTTGGGCAACATGGCAAGTTCTTGGTACACAATTGTATCATCTATCCAACGACCGCCAGTCTCATTAAGAAGCTGTCGATCAGCAGAGTACAAAGCAATATTGCTACCAGTACGTCCCATCACTGGTTTGGCTACGTAGCCACCTTTGAATTGAGCTACGTCGGCTTCATCAAACGATGATTTAAGAAGATATGGGCAATCAGGATAGAGTTGCGAGAGAATAGGAAGAATTGCTTTGGAACCAGCAAGCAATGTCCACAATGGTTCAAATACACGAACATCTTCATGCAACAAGAGATCCATAAGTTGAAAACTTGGTGTTTTCGATGCAAATGCTTCACGTGCTTCCACTTGATTCATGACTGTACGCCAACACCAAGTTTTCCAAACATTGCGAATTTCACGTTGTTCTTCATCATAAAAGGTATTGCGATCGTCCGACATGGTAATGGTATCAAGACCGATGATTAAACGACATTCGATACCAGCAGCTTCAGCAGCAGATTTCATATACATAGCATGATAGCGTTCTTCCAGATCATTATCGCACATGAAATGCAATGGACCATTGATTTGTTTAGCTTGCCAAGTTGCAACAAGTTGAGAAAAGAGAGTACTTGAGCTACTTCGACCGATAGTGTCTACGTTTGCTCCTGTAGCCCATGCATCTTGTACATAGCCACACTCAAGCAAACAAGACGCTGAATCGGCATTATATTCATATACTTTAATGCCATTGTCCGTTAATGCAAAATCAAATCGACCAGAGACAACATCATGTTTGGATTTAGCCCAAGATGCACGTATCTTGGGCCAAAGTGAACTAGGTATATGAAAATATGGACCAAGTGTGTCTTCATTTTCAAGTACGTATTCAGTAGCTTTAAAAAACATGTCATGAAGTTCATATGTAGCTGTTTTTAATCCTTTGTGACCAGATTCAGTTAGAGTATAATATGTAGCCAAAGAAGATGGAGCCAACGATGCACCAACAAGTTGTTGATAAACTGGAATGAATGGCAAGGAAGCATCTAACCATTCATCCTTTTGTGTATCAACAACAACTTGATGCACTTGAATATCATTTGTAAATGCATTACTACAATTGCAATCAATGGTAGACTTCATTGTTGTTAAAGCAGGCTCAACATCCGAGAGCTTAAGCGCAGTGTCTGCAAGACAAACGATTGTTTTCGATGGACGCTTGGCCAAAAGAGCTTTAGGTTTTAATGTTTGATTAGATACACGAGGACATTCGCATGATGTCATCATACTTGCTTGTTAAAAAGAAAATTCAAAAATGACGATGTTCAAAAATGGGCGACATTGTAATAAAATGAGTAATTTTTATTAGTATACAACAAGCCAGTTAGAAATGGCTCCAAAAAAAAATACGCCATTAGATTCGAATTGGCGGTTTTGTCAGGCATTTTCAGTTGGACAACGATTGGATTGGATAATTTATTACCAATGAAAAGATAAGATAAGGGAGTATCGAGATATGATTGGTTAAAATTGAAAAAGTGTGAACAAAGCCGAATTCATATCAATTTTTGATATTCATTTGACAAATATGATGTAATTGACATGTCTTCTCTAGAAGTTAAATCCGATGCAGATGGTGATAGATTTGTGTGGATTCTTCCAAGGTGGAATGTTCAGTACCGTTTGTACGTTTGATGCGCGTAGATACCACAAAAAACGCGCGAAACATATCTCTGATCGGAACAAAATATCAGACAATGCAACATTAAATTGATTTTTCTAAGGTGGACGATCGGAAAAGATCGAGTTTTATCTCACAGAAAATTCATCATTTTACGATCAACTCACAAAAAGGTCATGGACCCATACCACATCATAAAAAGCACCTCGTTTTCTTTCATCTGATACTTGCCCTGATTGCTTGTTGTCCCACACCAATAAAATATCATCATATCTTGGTATGCTCCATAACATCATCATTTAACAATAGTTTTACTATCCTTTGCACATTAGTTATGGGACGACTCTTCCATAACCTTAATACATTTTCTTTCTTGATTGTCTCTACGTCAATTTCTACTTTGCTTTATCACATTATTATCCATTGTCCCAACTCAGCCACATACATTATCTTTCTCAGGTCCTCTCACATCCGATTACTCA
>JNBS01000655.1:0-10271 GCA_002081575.1 Thraustotheca clavata | reverse complement strand
CTTTTTCAAGATGGACAAATATGCAGTGTGATCTTTTGGTCATAATATTCCCTTTTGTTAATAATTTATTGAAGAAACTACTTATTCAACCTCAGATCACAATGTAGCTATGAGCAGTAATTTTATGTCTTATTGCTTGACAATTTGGTAAAAACTTATGACGGCATAATTTGAGATAATTTTAATCGGATGCAACAACTAAGGCATTGAAACACAAATAACTAATTAAACATGAGGTATAGAAAGTCTAAACTTTATTGTTCAGTGCTTGTTGATATCTAATACAGTATTCTTTGATTCATAAGATGAACATTATCATTAAAGTTAATGTTTTTTCTATTCACCAAATTGAGTACTTTTCCATACTTTCTAGACTATAAATTTAGGCGAGCTTACTCTAGTACGGAAACGAGTAAGCTAAGCTGTCGGACAGAGCATAGACATGATATTTGCTTAAATACGATGGTGCATTCAATAAACTTGATAAAATAGTAATTAACACCAAACAAGTAATGTGTAAAGTAGAATGATGGTTGCTGAATGACAGTCGTTTTGATAACCAAATTGAAGTCGTTTTTGGTTAATTACGTAAATGAGCACCAACGGCGAAGTCGACGTCCTAGAGACGATATACGACGAAACTATTCCCATGAATAGTGAAGGAATCACACCAGAACATATAGCAGCCTTTTTAAGAGATATTCCTGATTTTGGTATTCAAACAACAATTCCATCACCACCACCAAGTTCATCGACAGCACCAAGTTCAGACTCTGACACAAGTCAACCAAAACGAAGAAATAAACGAAAACAATACAATGGACCTAAAGAAGAACTTGAATACCTCAAGAAAAAACAAACAGAACTCACTGAAGAATTAGAAAAAATACAAAGCAAACAAGAATTAGCACCACCACAATCGATTTGGCAATCCAGAGCCAAAGAACAAATCCAATTTGCACAACGATCTATACAAGAAAATACAAGATTGAAAGAAATGATTCAAGATCAACTGAAAATGATTCATGTACTTGACATGGTGTTCAAGAAGCGTCCTAAATTGAGCCAATTCCCGTCGGGTGATCTATGGAAACAAGCCATCTTGGGAACTACTGGCAGAGAATCGACTGCTGAATTACTATTACAACAACAATATGAACGACTTGATAGCGAATGGATTCGTCATGGTTTATATCAATGTATTGATCGAGATGAAATCATGCGAAAATCATTTATTCAAAGTGCACCGAATGATGAATTTATTCAATTGCATTCTTGTGGGTCGTTTACGATGCCAATTGATTTCAAGTCGATGGCTGATATATTATGGCGATTCAAAACAACGCCGTCACCTGCATCACAATGCGAGATTATTCAGACTTTTGATCCTGATACAGTTTATGTTCGGTATTGATATGTTTGTTGTGGTTTAGATAGCTAATACGTGTTGTAGGGAAAAAGTGAAGCTTCCTGATCCAAACATGCCGATGGTGGAAATGCGAAGTGTGTTGAGGCGCTATTTTGAAACTAATCGTGTCGTATTTGTATGGCGAGCTATACTAGATGATCAACTACATCCTCACGAAGCTGGTTATCTAATTGGCAATCGTTCTGGCTGGTAAGCTATCTCCTCTATTATTAAGATCTTATCATGCAATTTTTAGGTCTGTACTACAAGAAAAGAGTGAAATGGAATGCTTCATGCAAGGGTATATCACTGTGTCGACTCCAATATTTCCACCAGCTTTGGAGTCTTATCAACCAACACCAGGAACTTTGACAGAACTTTTGTTAGAAGCTGCTCAAGAGCATAGAGCCAAATTTGGTTTTGCCTTGAGAGAAATTGTTGATACTCGCCGTGAATTGCTATTGACCGAAGTATAGTGTCTTAATACTTAGTTTTTCTTTTATTTACATTATAAATCAATTTCTCATTTCGTTTTGATTGAAAAGTTCTATAATAGTTGTAGACAATTTACCAGAAACCCAGATCTGAGAATGGATCTGGATTCTGGTTCTGAGGTACAATGATGGTCTTTAAATTGCTGTAATGTTTACCGTCAATTTAGCGCGCGTAAGCCAAAATGTCACCATTAAATGTTCAGCTTCTCATCTCCTTGTTTTTTCTCCCTTTTCGCTGATGCACTCGTTTGCGCGATTCTGCTTTGGCATTGATCAAACGGTGAAAAACCTACTATTTAACCTATAAAGGAACTCTTGTCTCTGATTGGTCAATCCTAACAAATAACAATGTCATGTTTATGATGCTATGATTGGCTGAAAAAAGCATGTCAATCAAAACTTCATAACATCAAAATGGCAACTCAAGACTCAATTTCATCAACTATGGAAGCAATGGAAATGGAAATGTTGGAGGTGCTATTAGATAATGAAGCAATGCAAAGCACTTCTATACCAGAAAATAGTTTCTCGATGAATGAAATGTCCACCTTCTTAGCTAGTACGACAGACTTTGGTAAAACCAAAACAAAAAATAAACGTCGATATCTCGAGCCAAAAGAAGAAATTGAATACCTAAAAATCAGATTTAATGAATTGCAAGAACGGCTTCAAGAGTTGAAAGATAAGCAAGCAATTTTATCAATTGAAAACCCATGGAAAGCACGAGCTTTTGAACAAGCCCAATTGACACGTCAATGCATGCTTGAAAATGAAAGACTAAAGGTAGATATTCGTGAGCAAATGCAAGTTATTCAAGCTCTTGAACGAGTATTGCAAAAGCGTCCAAGGTTATCTACCTTTCCAAACTACCAAAGTGCATGGAAACATGGTGTGCTTCAGGTGGAAAATCGAGAAGCTGATTTGGAGCGAATTTTGAAGTACCATTACGATCGCATTGACTCGAATTGTATTCGCTATCAAATGCATGGCTCGAGAGATTCAGGGGAAATTATACGAAAGGCTTTCGTTGAAACTTCAGAGGTTGAAAATATCATGCATTTTCGAGCTGTGAATTGTATGAAAATGAATTTTAACTTCCAAGGAGTAGCAGATCTTGTCTGGGATGACAAAACCAAAAGCCACGTAAATGTTAACTATTATCATACATATTTAAGTGCAATAGGTTATCGAAACATTCCACAGCGATTTGGTATACATTAAGTATCCAAACTATTCATGCCATTTACTAATTATTGTTATTGTAGAGACTATGCAAAACTACCCGATGCTTCAGTGCCTCTACTTGAAGCTCGTATAGCAGTTCGACGGTACTTTGAGCCAAAAAGAGTGGTGATACTTTGGTGCTCAATTTTGGAAGATCAATTACTCCCTCACAATCCAAAGCATTATATTGACAATCGATCAGGCTGGTATTGATAACTTGCTTTGTCTTAAAAACATAACATAATTTTAGGATAATTATCAATGACAATGATGAAAATACAAGCTACTTACAAGGCTTTGTCACTCAAACAACACCAAGTATTCCTCAACACCTTGATCCTGCTCAGCCAGCAGTGGGAACATTTACAGAATTGATTTTACAAGCATGGGAAACTACGTACCAAGAGTCTTGGAAAACAACGCCAATGAAAACCACTGCAACTTGGTTAAATGAAATGCACGAACAGCGTCAGAAACAAATAGAAATGTCCTAAGAAATAGTTGATCATAAAATTAAAAAATATTGTTGCTTTTGTGAAAATTGTTGCTTTTGAGAAAATTGTTGTTTGATTTTAGAGTTTTTAGCCAATGATATTTAGTCAGTCAATTTTCTAAACGATGATTGGCTAACAAGATTGTTAACAGATTTATGTCATTTTTAGAGATTCCTCAATGACATCAAGCAGTGATACCAACTTTATTGACTTTCTTTCAAGTCCCAGCGAAGATAACGTTGATATTGAGCATATTTCAGCATTCTTAGATAGCACCATTGATTTTCGTGAAGTTGCTCCAACTACAACCACAGTAGCTCCACCAAAACGCAGTGCCAAACGACGATACAAAGAACCAAAAGAAGAAATTGAATATCTTAAAAATAAGCATGAAGTATTAGAAAAACAATTGGAAGAATTACAAGCTCGACAACGCATTGTCATATCTGAGCCATGGCGAGCTCGTGCTGTCAATCAAGTACAATTGGCTCAACGTTCTCTGCAAGAAAATGCTCACTTGAAAACTATGGTGGAAAGTCAAATGAAACTCATTGAAACACTTCAGCGTGCTCTTCAAAAAAGACCAAAGCTTTCGGACTTTCCTTCATCAGAAGTTACTTGGAAACAAAGCATCCTTGGGCTTGATAATCGCGAAGCTGACGCTGAGGCAATCATGAAATATCAATATGATCGTCTTGAAAGTGAGTGGATTCGCCATCGCTTGTATGAAGCCATGGACCGTCAAGAACAAGTTCGAAAGGCATTTATTGAGAGCGGCGATGATGGGCATATATTGCAATTTAACTTTATTAGTGGTTTGACCATGGACATGGATTTCATTGAAATGGCCACAACATTGTGGGATGACAAGATCAAGGATAAAGTAAGTACTGAATTCTGTTATGTCACTATCATTACGGTAGGTCATTCATTCATTCCATACAGATATGGTTTATGTCAAGTAAGAAAAAATTTCACCAACAATCACCAATTTATTTTGATCAGGGAACAAGCTAATCTACCAGATCCCAGTATGCCAATGTTGGAATCACGTATGATTCTTCGTCGATATGTTGAATCGAATCGTGTTGTGATCCTTTGGCGATCAATCCTCGAAGATAAATTGAATCCTCATGAAGCTGGTCATTTAATTGATAATCGCTCTGGCTGGTACAGTAGCTACAAATATTTAACTTGTAATGATTACTCGATAGGGTTGTCGTCCATCAAAGTGAATCAAAAAAATGTTATTTACAAGGTTATGTGACACAAATAACTCCAAGTTTACCTACAACCTTGCAGCCTGCTGTCGGCACCTTTACTGAAGTGTTTTTACGTGCTTGGGAAATGGCATTAGAAAAAAATCGCGAAAAGCCATGGCTAAAAGCAATGAGAGAACGGTCCAGACTTGCGTTAGGAGCTCAAATTTAATTTTTACTGAACACGAATTATTACTAAACTATGATAGCAACTGTAATGAATACCATAGTCGAACTGCTTCAAGTGTGCTTTTTAACAGCTTCTAGGTGGTAATGTTAGCAATGACATCGAAATTAATATCAAAGTAAAATGTTGGTCGCGAATGATGAGCTTTAGTTGCACCTAATCTTACTAAATTCCTATACAATTATCAAAATTATATGAACAACGCAAGAGAGGATTCGGATGTGTTATCGTGTAGCGATTTATCTCTTGATGATGTGGAAGATTTTGCTGCATTTCTTCAAAATACCACCGATTTGTGTGACCCAACAAAATTACAACAAGTTGACAAAACCACAAAAAATAAGCGTCGACAACGTATAGCTCCAAAGGCAGAGTTGGAATATTTGCGTTTGAAACATAGAGAGTTGAAAACGCAGCTTGAAACAATTGAAACCCAACAACTCATTGGACGAACCAAACCTGGTACTACAATATGGCAATCACGAGCTTTTGAGGAGGCTCAAGACGTTCGGCGTTCTTTGCATGAAAATGCAAGATTAAAACAAAGACTTCAGCACCAAATTGATGTTATTCAATCACTTGAGAAGGCATACCAAAAACAACAAAAATTTTCTCTAACACTACAACGATCTATACTTGGAAAGACAAACAGACGTGAACACTTGGAAGAACTCATGTTGGAACAATACAATCGATTAGAGACAGAATGGATTCGATATAAAATGTATGATGTCACCGAAATGCAGGAACCTTTTCAAAAGGTGTATACCCAAAGTAGATCAATGGATGACGCTATTGAGCTATCTTTTTGTGCTTCAATGATCATGCCAATTGATTACACATGCATGACCAAAATACTGTGGGAACACATGAACGGAAACGTAAATATGATGTTATCGTATATTGACAATATTCATCATTTTTGTATAGGTCATTGAGAGCTTTCATCAAGACTTGGTGTATATTCGGTATCTAATTTAGTATGAATTTCTTTAATCTAAAGTAGAGAAGAACTTCCATTGCCACCTCCAATGCCACCAGTCGAAGCTCGTAGCGGAGTTCGAAAGTATAAGGAAGATGACAAAGTGGTTATAGTTTGGAGCTCAATTCACGAAGATAGTCTATATCCACATCAGCCAGGACGATTAATATCAAACCGAGAAGGATGGTATTAAAGCTCAAATCGACCAATATTAATTTCTATTAGGGTTGTTATTCAATCAAGAAGCAACAATGAATGCCATTTTCAAGGTGTCATTCGTGTACTATCCCCGGTATTCCCGGAAGAACTCCAATCTATCCAACCTCCACCAGGTACGCTTACTGAAATTTTACTTCAAGCCACACAAGAACATCGTCAACGATTTTCCGAGAAAATAATGGAAAAAGTCCAAACGCATGCCAAGAAAACAAAACCTGCTCACGTATGTGCACAACACTAATACAGACATCAAATATATATGCAACACCACTATCATCACCTCATCAAAATATGCTTTCATTTCAATTTCATTATTCAAACGAACTTCATGCTATTGATGACAATAGCCCGATTATCTGTAATACGTGAAGCTTGTATATGTTTTTGAATGAAGTCAACTAGAAATCTTAAAGACCTAATAGAGTATAAGGTTTTTCGTACTAGACTTTGCATCATTCCTTCGAAATGCAGTGCTGAGCCTAAATCAAAGCAAAGTACAAGTAATAAACGACGATTTCGTATTGAGCCAAATGTTGAACTGACATACTTCCGTATAAAACACAAAGAACTGAAAACTCAGCTGGAAATGCTGGAAACTCTTCAACTTATTGCTGATCCTAATTCTTCAATATGGCAATCTTGTGCTACACAGATGCCCTAGAAGTCCAACGTTCATTACAAGATAACACAAGTTTAAAACTTAGACTCAAACATCAAATTGAAGTTCTCAAGGCACTAGAAAGAACATATCAAAAACAACAAAAAATTGCCTTGACATTAAATCCATCAATATTGGGCAAAACCAATCGACTAGAAAGCTTGGAAAAAACTCACGTTAGAACAATACGAACGACTAGAAACAGAGTGGAATTGGTATAAAATGTATGACGCTATGGAGAAGAAAGAGATGTTTCGCGAGCGAGGCGTATGCACAATTGATGGTGCAATTGAGCTGTTATTTTGCGCTTCAATGATCATGCCTATAGAATATACATGTATGAGCAAAATAATGTGGGAAAACATGAATGGAAGTGTACAACTATTCTTCAGTATTACAGCATGGCCTTATCTGTGTGTAGGTCATTGAAATCTTTCATCAAGATTTGGTTCATATTCCGTAAAGAAAATGAAGTTTAATTGTACTAAGTTACAATAGAGAAGAGCTTGTATTACCTGCTCCGGTTCCACCTCTTGAAGTACGTTGTGGTGCTCGAAAGTACAAGGAAGAGAATAGAGTTGTTATGATTTGGAGCTCAATTTATGAAGATGATTCCTTGTATCCTCATCCAGCAGGAAAGTTGATATCAAGCCGAGAAGGATGGTAAAAATACACAAACAATTCATTTATCATTATTAATATCTACTCATACATTAATTTGATTCGTTGACAAAAATTTAAATACACAAAGCATTGCGACCAAACTACTACAAATAAAAATTCACACTCAATCGTACAGAAATCAATATAGATCTCGTATACGTTTGAGCGTGAATACATCCGAAATATTATTTGCAAAATAGAACTTGATATGAATAGCTTTATATAACTAAATATTTTATGATTGCATTAAAATCCTTATTCCATGGACAAATAGCTTGTTTTTAGAAATTAGAAATGAATTAGAAAAATACGTTCTATCTCAACATAAAACAACTACGGTGACTTTCATGATCATTGATCATTGTGAAGTGTAATGTATAAATTTACTCTAACAATATTAAGCAAACTCAATCATGAAACTAGTTTGAGACGCTGAATTATCCTTATTGTTTTTAAATCATGCCGAACACTAAAGATGACATAGCCGGCACTAAAAAGCAATGAAAAAAACACTTGATATTTTTCTCTACATTGTGCTGATTCTTCAAAACTTACCACACGTAACCCTCTTTGCCTATATTCCCTCCAAAATCATATATATCACAAGTCATAAAAACGCACTCTCTACTAGCCACATCCCTTTCATAGTGTATGAATTGTAACACAATGTTTTTATTCTATCTTTGTTGTATCTAAGAATATTAAATTTCTTCTTTCGTTTTGTCCCCAATTTAAAAGTAAGCAATCCAAATGAATGATGCAGAATAGCGAATATCATTGTATGTAATTTATCTGTTCCCTATTTTATCACATATGGTACAAATAGGCAAACTGAACAACAACCAACGTCTTCAGGACCAGCATTCTTCGACGGAGAGTGTTGGTCGTTTACGCATTTGCTTGGTTGTGTTAGCATTGAATAATACACAGTATCCAATCGAGTTGTTATTTGTATACGTTGACATCATAAAGCATGAATGAACTAGGTGGAATTGAAATTCTTGATATCTTTAATGAAGATGCGGTATCGATTGAAAGCATGTCAAATTTCCTTGCTACAACCTCCGATTTTAATGCACATGTGTCGGATTTTGGCTTGGATTTTCAACCATTTTTACCCACGACCCCACTGACTTCGTCTCCATCGCCTTCAGCTACGACAAGTGTCGAAGCTTCAAGCTCGGATTCAGAAGAGCTTGTAACTAAAAGACCGATGAAAAAGCGTCATCGTGAACGCCCTAAACAAGAAATTGAATATCTCAAAGTCAAACATGATGAATTGATGGAGCAGCTTCGTTCACTGCAAAAAACTCAAACAATATCCCTCGCATCACCATGGAAAGCTAGAGCAATGAATCAAGCTCAATCTGTACAAAGATCTCTACAGGAAAATAATCGGTTGAAAACTATGGTACAAGATCAATTAAAAGTCATCCAAAGTCTTGAAAGAATTTTGGTAAAAAGACCAAAGCTTTCATCATTTCCATCGAGTGATGGATTGTGGAAACAAGCAATTCTTGGTGCTACAAACCGTGAAGCTGAATTAGAAGCACTTTTGCAACATCAATATGATCAATTGGAAAGTGAATGGATTCGACTTAAAATGTACGAAGCTATTTCCAAGGGGACTCCAATGAAGAAGTCTATTATGCAAACAAGTGACAATGAAATTATGCAACTTGGACATATTGTGTCAATGACAATGCCTCTTCCATTTGAAGTCATGGCAGATATATTTTGGCAACACAAAACTGGATTATTTGGACCAACTTGTGAGGTATGCTAATTTCTATTGATTATTGTAATTTTGTGATATAGTCGCTTACTTCCTTTCACCCTAATCTGGTCTACACCCAGTATGATATTCTTCATATATTCAAATATTTAAAATGAAATAGAGAAGAAGTTGTATTGCCTGATGAGTCGATGCCAATCCTTGAATCAAGAGATGGTATTAGAAGATATGTTGAGCCTGAACGGGTTGTGTTATTATGGCGAAGTATTTTGGAAGACCACTTGATCCCTCATAATGAGTCAAGTATGATTTCCAATCGATGGGGATGGTATTGAGTAAAATTATAGTACAAAGCTGATATTCTATTGTTAGGATGGTTATGCAATACAAATCTCCTTTGGAATGCTACGTACAAGGCTACGTTCTTACAACGACACCTATTTTCCCTGTAAATGCAAAGCAGCCTACAGTGGGCACATTAACCGAGTTATTAATCCGTGTATGCCAAGAAAACAAGGAAAAATTTGGTGCATCAATGGAAAAAGCTGTGCATGAAGCACAAGCAAAGCTAGGAGTGCTACAAGAAGACAGATTTGTCTTTACAGATCAAATGTGCCAATTTAATGAAAATGAAAAGGTAACTATATCACAACATGTCAACTAAGTGATTTTTAGCCTCTTTGTTGATAAATCTATTCTGCTCAATCATAATGGACTACTATTAAATGTTGTCCATTGTTTGCTTTTGTATGTATTTTATATCACACAATATCATACTAATCATTGGTAGGCTACAGTAAGCTGTCCATCAAGTCAGATTATGTAGTGTAAATATTATACATGACAAATTTATTCATCTCGATCATTTCGATCAACATGTTTAGATGTGAGTTTGAGTATAGATGTAACACATAGTTGTAATATTTGAGCGATGTCATTCTCAAATAG
>JNBS01000654.1:3166-26946 GCA_002081575.1 Thraustotheca clavata | reverse complement strand
CACCCACAAAAACAGACTACACACTATATTTTATATGAGAGAATGTATTGAGCTCAGTTAATGTTTTCGGTGTGGTGGGGATATCTCATAATCCCCAAAACCCCAGTAAGAAAGCTGGCTTACCTGATAGTTTATTTGCTTAACCCTTGTGTTGTCTGTTTTTGTGTGTTTTGATGTACTATTGGTCAGAAATCTCCTAGTGCCAAGTTGCACATCCCGAGCTTTCACGACAACTTCAAAATCCTCTCAAATCTACCTCACACCCCATTTTGCGTTAAGAAAGAACAGATTGCTGAAAGGAAAATCGTATGAGTTGCTTACAAGAAATTATGGCATGTTATGCAAAAGTTTACTAACTACTACGTAGTGAAAATGCAACTTGTAATAATATCAAGCATTTTTTATACTGCACCTTTACACTCCAAGAAAATTACTCCCATGGATTATCACATTATCCATGGAGATGAGCGATCACCCTGAACAATAACGCCAGCAATAGGATCACAATGTCCAACAGCATTTCGAGATGTGCTTGGTCCCACAATCGGCATATTTACACACGTGATGAGCGTGAGACGGACGCGAACTTCAATTCCGTCACTACGTTTGAAAATCACATGAGCATCTGCGCCCATTTGATTCATACTCCTGAATTTCTTCCATTGTGGACGGATTTGAAATGCATCATAACAACTCCCCCCTTGGAGCAAGTGAGATTTCTGGGAAAGGCGAAATGAACTTGTGGCCAGATTAAGAAATAAAATGCTTTTGACGTCTAATTTTTTAGGCTTTAACGAGAATAATTTTGAAGCAATGAGGCCATAATATATTGGTAAAAGTGCAATTGTAAGTACATATATGATGGTCGCCAATGTACATTCAGTCTCATCTGGGGCCACTGGAAGTGTTTGTGTTAGGAAAAAGTAATATAAATCAATGCACGCCCGCCATCGAGACTGGAGATAGGTTATCGGGCCAGCTAGAAACGAGACTAGTAACGCGGTGATAGTTGGGTCCACTGGCTGAAAGTTAATCCTGTCTAACTTGCGAAGGATATATGACGTAAGACACAATGCACCATAAGCAAACCACACTGTACGAGAGAGGTAAATTGTTGTCAAAATAAAGACAGTAATGTCCTTAACTTGACACACTCTAACAATTGAGCGGCAAACATAGTCGACACTAAATATGTAATCTATAAAGAAGGCTAATGCTACGTAGGGGTTCAGCAAAATAATGCTTGTTGGATCACCAACAAGTATCTCGTACGCACCTTTGTGAGAACATATTCCATGCAATCGCAAATTTTGTACAAGACGAGGGTAGTAGCGATAATAGTATCGAAACTCAGCAAATATTAAATACGAACACATGAGTAAACGATATCCCCATTTTAGAATTTTAAAGGTAAGTGAAAACTGGGGAAGTTGTAAGGCAACATAAATATTGAGTTTTTCAGGTTCAAGTGATGGAGTGGCCCAATAAACACTATAAGCAAGTGGCATACCAAACAATTTGACTATTGTAATTGCGTGGAAATCAGATGCATTTAGTTTTCCTGCACCAAGTGCAAGAGCTTTCTCATGAACCATTTTAGAGTAATATTGAGAGGTTGGCATGCTTGCCAAAAAATCGCCCAAGTCAGAATTGTTTTTAATTGAAACTTGTCCAACAGAAACATCACCGTTAGGGGAAAAATTGTAATCACTTTCAGTGAGAACAGTATGACTTTGTTGTTTGCCAACAGATAGTAGCAATTCATGACATTGTGTTCTGTTCATGGTGCATAAGTCAGATAAATCAAGTCTCGTTTCTGGTGTCCAAGGAAAATCTTCAGATATATATGCTTTCATCGGCCTATCAAGTCGTTATACAGGAATTCAACCATGCCTACATTAGGGCGATATTAAGACTCATAAATAGGCTAGTAATTATCGATCGTTTATTGTAGCGGACCTGATACCGATACACTTCAGTGATTGATGGCTCTATCCGAACCATGCTTGTCTTTGATATCTAAAAAGAAACTATTAATATTTGCTGACGATAGCCAACCTGTTGCGAAACACCAAAGTAATATATTTAGAGTGAAAAAATAGCGTAGAGTATGCTTGTAATTGTGTGAAGTAACCACGAATAATTAAAACAAGTACCATGGAATTCGTAGTAAGGAAGTAGAATTAGAACATACTTGAAAATACCAATGCCCTTTTCAATTTAAATTTACTTTTGGTGCACACAAAATTCCAATTGACAACAAAGTTGTCCAATAACAAAATGTAAAATGTATTCATACCAAAGTTTAAGTGTTCTATTCTAATATATTAAGATGTCTAATTCAGACTGAGCGTACACTTATAGCTCTGTTAAAAGTAAATGCATGAAGTTAAATTTAAACGGTCAATGCCAACTCAGAAGGTACAGCCAAAAAATATTTGTGCTATGTGGAGATGCATTAATCCTGATTGTTGCTACTGAATCTAGAGGTACTTTCAAGCTCTCTTTTGTGAAAGAAGATCGGGTAGTACTTATCAAGCTAGTACAGGATTTTTATAGTGAACAGGATATCTGATATTGTTGAGATGGAAATATATTATTCATGTTGGTGCAACAAATTCGATATTTGAAGTGCCGTTAACTATTGGAAAATGGTATGAATGGGTATTCAAGATATTTTGATAACTCACTGATGAACCTTCACTAACTCTTAGAGAATTTACTACAATAAGCAAACGCGCAAATCTACTTTGTTAAGGTTAAGTTATAAAAAATATTTTAGGTCCCAAGATTTCCAATTGAAATAGATGAAATGGTCACGTTGCAACTATTTCATCGTACGCTAAGAATTATTCTCTAATATGGTGCATTAGTCAATGTTGTTTTTTAAAAACTTTTGCAATACGAATGAAGAGTAAACGAGGTAAAAATATTGATTCGACTCTACATTCATTATATGAGAGATTATTCACAAAAGCCATATCAATATCTTGATAAAGACAAACCACGTACAAGGTATGTGGACGAAAGGTTTTATCATTTCTAATGTAAATGCTATAGTCCTTTGTATATTAGGACCGAATAGATGTTGACATTTAGTGTCGTAATATTATAAAATTTAAGCTGCATATGAGTCCTAACGAACCCATAAAACATGACAACAAAAATAGTGAAACGTTAAAATTCTTGATGAATTTAGTCATTGTATATTAGTGTAAAAACGGCAAGAAATATATGACACAAGTAGTACCAAGCTCAGGTCCTCGATTACGTTGCGTTCAGTTTAATAAACGATCTCTCTTTACTAGTTTTCTCTTAGCACTCAACGTGGCATTTATGTATGTCAATTAGAGATATCTAAACTAAGTATTGCAATAGGCCATTAAAAGCATATTTGTCTGAGCTGTTGCCTTGGGATTCAAATCCACGTGTCGATTGGCATGACTCGTGCTTTAAAAATAATACTCAATGCACCATTGACATTATAAATTTTTCAAAGAATGAAAGCATGACCATGGCACCAGGTGTAGCTTATTTCTTTGGACCCGCGTTTGATGTTACATCTCATCTAGTTAGCTTTGAAGTAAATGCATCAGAAAAAACAATATTATCTAAAATGCCATTTGCACAGTATTATTCAAAACATGCACGACAAATGGCTTTGGCTTTTGGTACTCAACAAATTAACGCAAGTGATTTCAGTGTTATGACAAAATCCTTATTTTTTCGTTTTCCTTTGGCTTATACAAGTACTTGGGCAAATGACACAGCTACGAATTCTCCTTATCAAGTTTTAGTTTTAATGCAATTAGCTAATTTTCCACCAGCATTTGTCATTTTCAAATTGATCTATCGTATCTCGATGACCATTTCAATATTGTATATAATGCGACGAGATTACTATTGCCATTTTGCACACTTAAAGTACAATTTACAATGCCATGGTATGGGCAACTCAAGTTCTGTGCTATTTATTGTTGTTGGGGATCCATCAAGCATTGTTCTTCTCAACCCTTATATCTCACTTGCTTTTTACATTGATTTTCTCTTGAGTCTTGATTACATGTGCCGTGCAATTATTAGAATATCACAAATTGATGACAAAAGTGTATTTATTCTTGCCGCATTGTACCTTTCACGATCGCTTTGGTTTGCCTATGGTGCACTCTCCATAACTTCATTCGTATTGAAAAAGATTAGAATGATACGATTTCAACCTATTGACCCGTCAATGTTGGCTGTATTCGTATCGCTAATGTCAGGTCCTATATCATACATGCAGTCGCGAATTGTGTTTTTCATTGAGTTTTACTACATTTTACTAAATGATGTGGTAAACGTTCCTTCAGATAGCATCGAAGTTGGTGTTGCAGGATTTTTATTTATGTATATGATTATTGGAGTACCTGTGATGTATGGTTTGATTTCTCCATGGCTATATAATCGCCAAACAATTCCAACCGAAATTAAACACCGTATTCTAGTTGGGATTGCAACACATTCCGTACGTCATTTATTTAATTCAAAAGCAGTCGTCCTTCGCGGTGGAAGTATATATCCTTTGTTTGCATCAAATCAAAACTTACGACGACATTTAGCTATGAGTCAAATGGGAGCAGATTGTTTCGTCATGTACAGACAAAGCGATGGCGCAACAATTAGAGTACGATTGACACTTATTAACTGTATCGATATGCCAATTAAACAAGCAAAGGACCCTGCAGCGGTTGGTTTTGTAGATCCACTTTCATGCTCAATTTATCAAGGCTCACGTGGCTCTCCGTGGGTGCAGTGAGTGAGAATTCTTGTTTATAAATATTTTCCTTATAGTTGTAAGATTATTAAATATTTCGATCTAAACTTAAAGGAGGAACTAAACCAATGTAATAACTCTAAGTTTTGAAGTTGTTCGGACCAAGCCACCTCGTGCTTGAAATTCATATCGCCATCGTAATGCATTGTCTAATGCTAGATATAATGATTGGAATGGGTATTTGAGAGCTTTTATATTTTCTAATGGCCACTGTGGATGCTGGAAGTAAGCCATCAAAACTTTGTCTAGCGCGTCTGGTACATTGAGCCAGTCGATATCCATGCCAAAAGTAGTCAATACGCTAGCAGGATTTGCCAGAAATCGTACTGCTGCAGTCCAACTAGAAGCTCCAATAATGGAACTCGGTAGCCTCCACTGACGCATAGTGTTAGTTTTACAACAGCAAAGGAGTGCTTCCATCAATAGTGCTTCGGATGTCAAAAATGTATCAAGTCCAAGATTTGCTATATCCATTGGTGGCACCCTAGCCACATCGTTAAATAGCTCATTAATTGCTTGATATTGCTTTAAAAGATCATAGTCTGGTTGAGATAATGTTACCACTTCTGGCGCAGGCAGTACTTTGGAATTTACTAAGATTACCATGCCACTCCAACTTGACAAAATACCTTCATACCACTTATCGAAATTTTGCTGCGTAAAACCAGCATTAGCTTTACTTATTAAAAGTACAGCATTGCTTTCGTATTGATTTTTTGGTAAGTTTTCCCAAGGTAGAATTGAGTAAATGGATTCTAGACGAGCTGTAATTATGGTAGCCAGATCGGGGTTAAGAAAGGTACTTAAGCAAACAAGTACAGGTACAGAAGGATTATGCTGGTCGCATTGCAAATTTATAGAATCCCCTTTAATGCACATTTCAACTCGATCAAAACAAATTGAGCAGTCAACAACTTTTCGGTCATTTTCCATTGATTGTAAATCGAAATCAGTACACGCACAGGTTTGGGGGCAAATATTAGATTTTTCGGTATATAAAAGGCGTTGTGGGCCATAGCTACAATCCAACCACCCAGACATAGGAAATATAACAACAGCAAGATTCACATCTCTCCAAATTTGCAAATAAAAGTAACACAAAAACTCTGTTTGATGCTGCAAGAGAGTCACGTTCACCACGCAAAAAACACCACCAAATTTACATCCAAATCGACTTAATCTTAAAACTCGCGTGTATCTTGTAATGTAATTGAACCACGCTGACTTACTGACTTTGACAATATTGTCCACAAATCGGGCATAAAGTTCAAAAAATATCTTGAAATCAGACATTGGTAAATCAAGTGTTTCGAATGGATTGTAATCTGTTTTTTTCAATTGATACATTTTGTCATTGTACTCAACATTATATATATCAGCACAATCATAAACTTGCACAAGCCTTCCGTCATGTGAAGTACCTGTAAAAACACGAAATTGAGTTTTCCTATGCATAGAAGATTGGTGGCGCCAAACAATATTCCAGTTGTCGCAGTTTAATCTCTTTAAACATGAAAGTATATTCGTTCCGATATTCCAGCAATATTCGTCAATAGAGTTGAGACTTACAGACACAATAATTGCATATAGCATACCGACTTGGTCTGTGCGATGGAAGAGTTCGATAAGTGCATATGTATGGGTCCATTTAATGCCTTGTTTGTGCACGCATGTAATATTTTCGTCCAGTTCTTTACTTCGTAAAGGTTTTGGACAAGGTGGTCCCGACCAAACAAGACGAAAAGTTCTTTTGCGTTTGTCATAAACGGCACAGAACCACCGAGAAAATCCAATGAATCCACGTAGAGTTGGTCCATAACCCAAATTATTGTAGTGCTGCACTGTTTTACGGTATGTAAGAAAGAAGTTTGGTGTATCGTACACAATCGCATGAAAGAAATAACTCCGAGGAGTGTACTGATATGCTTCGTGGAGAAATATTCGTATACAACAAAGTCGATCTTGTAAATTCATATCGTGGAGAATAAATAGAGGTACAAAACGAAGAGATTGATAAAGCCTTTGCTGGGATGTATATCCAAGTTTTTTTGAAGTTGGTACAGTGATTTCAAATTCAACTTGAGGTTGCTCAACATTTGCTGTAGATATTGATATCTCATCGTTTTGATTTGGTGCCTCTAGTTTGTCAACGAAAGATCTCATTTTAGGTAAACTTTGCTGTTTGCCTAATGGTTTAATTGGAGTTTGCTTTTGAATAGTTGATTTTGGAGTAGATCGATACACATCTTTGAATGAAATATTTCGTTTTCGTGTGGCAGAGCTAACACGTATATAAATACGAGAATTTTATGCCCAAGTACCGTAGTTGTGTTGGATTAACTTGCTGTTTCTGTATAGCTCTATTTTGCTGGAGTCGCCTCTAATTCAACTGTCAGCCGAACTCATTGTTTTTATTACTTTCTCTGCTGCAATTGATTCGAGAATCGTTTGACATTTTGAGATTTGCTTTGTGTGTTCATTTTGAGTAGCTGCAGCGTGTGCAATGTAATCGTCAATCTCTGACAATTTTTTTTCCGATGAATACAGTGAAGAGAGGCGAAGTTGTGATGCTTTCTGCCTAGTGATAATATTCAATTGTACCGTAAAATGCATCGTAGAATGATCTAGTTTTACCAGTGAGAATTGTTGGAGTCTTCCTTTGATTGACAGAATCTTATCCAATTCATCTGATGATTGGTTAAAAGTTCTTAATCAACAAGAATACAACCTCTTCAATTATATTTTCACGCTCTTGGTCAAGCTTTGCCACAATCTTCTTATGTTTGCTAGTCTGCTTAGTATAAAATCTACTCAATTTCTTAATTTTTTCCATCATGTTTTATTACTCCAATTCCAAGAGCACATTGGCTTCTTGTTCATAGACTGTAGTATTTTGTTTCGTTCTTTTCTGTAGCATTTGTTTAAATTCACCATGAAGATTAACACGTCGAGGCATTCTTCCATATAATCCTTCTTCTCTCAACACCATTTGAACTGCACTTCTTAATCTCTCATTTTTAAAAATTTCATCTATCGATTCACAGCATTCCAACGGACTTCCGACAAATAACAAATCTCTCTTGACTTTAGTCACTTTATCCAAATCATTCACCATCATTAACAATACATTCTGCCCATTTTCAACAAAAACCTCAAACACTGACACTGTGTGCCCTCTCCACTTTTCAATCGCTTCTATGACATCCACCGTTGCTGCTCGATACAATAACAAAAGGTCTTGTTCGGGTACGCTATATTTCCCACTCAAGAGCTCCATGACCCATTTTTTACGCACATGAATACACTCCAACACATTCAATCCCGCCGGTTCCATACCAATGTTTTTAATAGCCCAACATAACTCCATTTCTCCCTCTCAACTCATATTGATCTGCTCTTGACTTATCATCCCATATCTATTCCATCATTTATAATTTGTAATCCAGATTTCCTCTGATATCTCTGATATCTCTAATATCTCCAATATTATACAAGAGGCATTTTCAAATAGTTTAGATATTTTTAAATACTATATGGTGATGACTTGTGTACTGTTGTAATGTGAAACTTTGTATTCCAACGATATCAGTCACATCAAGATTTTCAAGCTAATCAAAAATTTGACACTAAAAAGTCACTATAATCGTTTACATCTATAACCAGTGCAGAGCTATTTTAAATAAACGATTATGATATTTAATTCCATCTCCTATATGTGAGGCTATTTGTAGTTCAGATATGATGATTTATGAATTTCCATCATTGACCAAAATGTATCCATGATCAATGTCAACACAATCAGAAGATTTGACAATATAATAAAATTACATTCAAGTTTCAGTGTAATATAATAGAAACTAAAAATTCAAAGATTTAACATTATAATATAATTTCATTCAAGTCCAAGTATAATATAATAGAAACGACAAATGAATCTAGTGGAGGAGTATGCAATGCTTTCATCTTTTTGTAATCAAAGATTTAATCAATTGAATAAAAATACATTCAAAGTCCAAGTGTAATATAATAGAAACCAAAGATGTATCTTTTAGATCTCACCTTACACAGACATGGCATGCTACCACTTAACATGTATCGCATTAGCATAGGAATCGCATCTACACTCAAGTAGAGTAGGTGCACTAGGTGTAATCCCATCCCACCAAGCTGTGGTGACGGGATGTCTCTAGTAGCCACAATTGTCTTCATCGAGTGTTATCATGGATCACATGAGATCCAATAGTGACTACATGCAGCTGGTGTGAGCATTGCTAGGTTCACAAGTTGTATGACATCCCATCACAACAGCTAGATGTGATGAGATGTCTCTAGTAACCACGATTGCCATCATCACAGCTTGCCATCATCACGTGTTGACATCGGTCATTTGAGACCGATTGCAACGCTTGATGCTGCCAATTGCGGCTGCATGCAGTTTCTGTGAACCTTGCTAGACTCACTAGCTCTAGTACATTACATCACAACAGCTTGTAGTGATGGGATGTACTACAATATTCCTCATCTACTGCAGAACCCTGTGTAAAGATAGCTAATTTTTGTGTATGGGGTGTGGAAATGATTGAATATGTTATGCTACTGAATTGGGAATAGTTTGTGTAGCGTAGTGGAGCAGAGTAGATCAAATATCTAGTCGTATTATAGTGATTTGCTATAAGATAAGAGGAAAAAGTCCAGGTTATCTTTGATAACTATAGCTACCTCAGAGCTATCTTACATAAATGAATAAGATATTTAATTCCAACTCCTACTTGCGGGGCTATTTGTAGTTTAGATATGATGCTTCATGAATTTCCATCATTGACAACCTAAGTATGCAATGTTTCTATACAATGTTTCTATAAACAATACCAGATGTGCTTGTAAAGAATTCTAGTTCTTGTATTCAATAAGATGTTTAGAGCATAATACAACACAATTCAATGTAAAAGTTCATGTCATTCTAGACCATAGATAGATTAGTCGATAAGTGTTGTTTGTATGTGTACCCTGAAATATTACGAACTGGAGCACACTATGATGTGATGCGCTGTGTCAAATTGTAATGTAAAACACTGCACTCTTACGTTGTCAGGATCGACAGTCGCATCTTAAGTTGCCTATCTGGGACTATGTGTGGCGAACTATCCTTAAAAGTGATAGAGTTACATTAGAATCATCGATGGCAGCTACCCATCGATAAGCTGAGTATGCCCTTTACATACTGGTATTACCTTCGTATGCGCACCAAACAATGTATACATAGAATCGGAGACCTTGTATTAATTAGTACATTGCACTTTGCTAGTAATCATTGAAGGAAATCAAAGGCTAAAACAAAAATGGCCATGTCATTGAAGAAATACGAGTCATGCTGTATGATGTGTATATACTAAGCTCAATCTTGTGGGAAATCATAGTACAATGCAATGGATTGGCAATTGCATATATATATATCGTAATGCCATATATGAAGTAAAATAATTGCATCGGACTTGAACAAAACTACATTTACGATGCAATTACTGTTCTTATCATGAACTTTTAAATCTTGTGATGTGAACTTAAAATATTCTGAAAACAACCGGATGAGCGACAAGCAGCTCGAGTTCATCGACGTTGAGGCTGTGGGATCGCCTCGTTCACGAGCGCCCACGGCTGTCTCGAGTGCGTCTGAGGACTCTGCAGGACTGTACGAAGCGTCTATAAGCTTTATTTACGCATTTGTAGGCTCTCAAGCGTGGCATCAAGTGTCCGGAGAGCAAAACACCCCGTGGCTGCGTTCTTTCACGTGCTTTTTAAAGTTCTCGCGCTTGCTGTGTACATCTTTGGCAGCTTTGTATCGAATAGCTTTGTATTTGTCTTTGTCGTGTGCATTCTACTGCTTGCGTTCGACTTTTGGACAGTAAAGGTAAAATTTCGATTACGAATGGAGGCTTAAGTAGATGTAGAATGTATCTGGACGATTGCTTGTAGGTTTACGATGGTGGAATCGTATGAACGAAGATGGAACAAGTGAATGGATCTTTGAATCCCATGAAGATTTGCGTGAAGTCGATGCTTTAGATGCAAAAGTATTTTGGACAGCATTGTATGGCGTTCCTTGTATTTGGTCACTATCTCTACTGATTGCAGTACTAAAACTCAACCTTGAATGGGCATTAATTGCCATTGTTGCCCTAACTCTTTCCATGGCAAATATCGTTGGTTATACAAAATGCAGCAAAGGTTTCTACCATCTTCCTCGACTTTCTTCTCATGTGTATCTTTAGATGCGAAATCCAAGATGAAATCCATGATGGCAGCAGGAGCTCTTGAAGCTTTCCAATCTTCTGCAGGCTCAACATTTCTCTCCACACTAGGAGATATGGCTTTTGCAAAACCAGCTCGTCCTTCAGCCATCGTTTAATTCTCCCATTACCTTAACACGTACCTTTCCTTGTACTTAATCTTTTCCGATTGAATCTACTTTGCTCTATTCAATCAAACATCATCAATCCATTTCATTAACCATCATAATCTCATCAATTTTCCTGCTACAAGGTACGAAATTCAACATTTTCAATTAATTTCTGTCTATTTCTCGCATTTACTTCCATCCACAAAGCATCTCAACACAATAGATGAGATAGAATTAGCTCTACATGTTCATATCTTGTTAGAATCATTTGATATTCATATGCACCACGAACTCTTTTTGGCACTGCTGGGCATTCCTGGAGATTTGATCATCGAACAAAACGAAAGCTTCACGCTAGATGAAAACTACGTGCCTTCTCTTCTCTCTTCTGCTGATCGTACGTCTCTGCTCTCTCTCGTGCCTCTTGGGTACGCGTACAAGCATCTCTTGTCCTTCACAAGCTCTCGGCCCTCGAGTCTCTACGCGTGCGCCCTTGGACACGCGATTTCTTGTCTTCTAAGAGCGTACGAGCGTCGTATTGCCTCGCTAGAAGCTTCTGTCTTGCATCAACGCTGTATTCCCATTGCATTGCTTCATGTTGAGCTCAGCAAAGAGTTGCTTATGCTGCCATTCGTGCTAACAATAGTTAAGCAAAGCGTTGGGCTCAAAGGCAAAGATGTGCTAGAGCTTGTTAAAGGCTACGAGAACCAAGGTATTCCCTGCTTAAGAGAGACAGCTCGATCACTGCTTAGTGCTCTGCATCGTGTACTTTACAGACAAATGCTTGCTTTTATGGTAGCTGGTAATGGTGTACTTGATCCAAATGATGAATTTTTCATTGCTAAAAGTGCTGGACAATGGAGTGTGATGCTTGGAAGAGCTCCATTAAAGTACTTACCTGCTACGGTGTGTGAAGATACACTTTTTATTGGAAGTGCAATGAAAACTATTCGTCAAGCAAATAAAAATGCAGCTTTAGAGCTACAAAAAGCTATTTGTGCACTTGTACAACATGATTTAGCTGCACAAGATGTGTGGGATCCATTTGCAGTAAGCTCAAGCATTGGCAAACTTCGGATTGCAGTGGCTCAAGTACTTTATGAACAAGTGATTGCGAATGCAAATTTTGTACAAGCTTTACATCGAATGAAAGCATTCTTTCTTTGTGGAGATGGTGCATTGCTTACAGCATTTATTCAAGCTACAGAGAAAACAATGCAACGAGCTCCTCATTTTAGATCTCAAGCAGATTTAAAACATACTGTGTGGGCTCCATTGTTGAGAGAATATGATGATGATGATCTTGGTAATCAATATGCAATTGATTTAATGGTACCAGTGCAACAATTTGATTTTGGACAATTTGCGCATGTGGATTGTATTGGAATGAAAGGCAATGAAACCTCTTGCTTGGAAGCAATTGAAGAAGTTGCATATGCACGATGGCTACATCCTCAGTTTGTCCAAGCTAGTAAAATGTCATTTGGAGTAGCTTTTTCAATTGTTTGCCATGACACGTTTGCAGTTCAAAGCATAAATTTGATTTTGGAAGAAGCACTGGGATTAAATGAAGTTGTCAACCCAAAATGGACCCCAGAAACAGGTTTAGCAATTACTTGTCAAGGTATTGCATTGGAATGTCGAATGGAATCTACATCGTATCAAGATACCATTGCAACAACATCCTTGAGCTTTAAATTGTATCATAATGGTGGTGTCATTTACAAAAGCCCAACTTCGTACGATTTACCTGATCAACCAAATGGCCAATGGATATTGGAAATGAATTTTAACTTGATGCTTCCTACAGCTCAAGTACCTGGATTTATGATAACAATGACATCGTCAACATCTTCCAAAGGAATTATTAGCATTGAAATGCCTACTTCGTCATTACCAAAAATCAAAGATTCGATGCCATTCATGCCATGTCTTGCTTTATCTCGTGGAGTTCTTGTGCATCATTGGAAATTTTCAACAGCTTCAATCAATGATCCATGGCGATACCTAAGTCTATCACTCTCGTCAACATCTCTATATCGTCATTTATTATTCCCACCAAGTGTTTTACGTGGCTACACGGATGTGTTTCGTTTGCTTTTTCGTCTAAAACGTGCTTTATATGCCCTTGAGCATTTTGATTCTCTTTCCGAGCACTCTTCGTACCTTTTAAAAGGTGAAATGATCTTTGTACTACACAACGTATTGTTGTATTTCCACGTATCCGTTGTTGAAGCTGGGTTTGCAAAACTATTGAATGAAATTGCTACAACCAAAGATTTTGATCGTGTGCAATCCTGTCACGTCCAATTTATAGCTACAATCGGTCGTAAATGCTTTGTTCATGCAACAGCAGTCATGTCTGCATTGGATAAACTAATCGACAGTGTATGGAGATTTTGCAATGATCCTACCCAGCCCACAACCTTCCATGAACATGCACGTCTCCTCTTTACAGTGCTTAATCAAACCAATGCTCGAGAGCTCATGGCACAGCTTGATTTTAATGGCTACGTGTCTTCATTAATAAATCATTAATGAACTACGCATTGACTGCCGTGGGTAACTTTTCAGGTGGAGTTGGTTCAGGGGCATTCGTAAAGTAAGGATGTTCCAGTGCTGCTGCAGCTGAAATTCGATCTGTTGGATTAAACACAAGGAATTTCTTGAGTAAATCCAATGCATCATCCGTTGCGGCCGTAAAGATTGACGATAAAGGTTGCCCTTTGCATGGTGTAAACTCAATATAATTTGGTAATGAAGTCACTCCTGGCCATGTTTCTTCTGTTGGAGTCCCCAAAAGATGAAAAATACATCCAAGTTGATCCAATTCAGTCATGCCAGCAAACAATGGCACACGTAGCATTAATTGTGCAAAAATACAACCAACACCCCACATATCAACATTGTTGCTGTATTCTCTAGCTCCAAAAAGCAATTCTGGAGGGCGATACCAAAGTGTACATACCATTGGTGTCATATTACGATTTGGTGAGCCATACATCCTTGCAAGCCCAAAATCTGCCAATTTAATCTGTCCATCATCACCAATGAGTAAATTGTCTGGTTTTAAATCACGATGTAAAATCCAATGTGAATGAAGATGAGCAACACCACGTAAAAGCATTTGCAGATAAGCTTTAATATGCGATCTAGTAAAAATAATGGTTTTATCATTAATGATTTTTTCAAGATTCTTGGGAAGAATTTCAAAGACGACATTCACGGTATCATTATGCACAAATGCATCAAGAAGTCTTGTGATGTTTGGATGGCGCAATTCAGTCTGAAGTTTTACTTCTCGGACGGCAGTAAAGTCAAATCCTTCGTTAAATTTGCCTCGTTTAAACATTTTAATAGCTACTGCTTCTCCAGACGCTTTGTGGATCGCTTTGTACACATTACCGAACGTACCTTGACCAAGTTCTTCTCCGATCGTGTATCTGTTCATCTCTACCACACACAATACACTTAAATGATCCTATTGGCTATTTGTCTACTTAAACAGTTTGCAATCACAACAAATTAGCCAGCTGACTAAGTAACTAGCTGACCAATGATTACGTCAATTGCTGACACAAATGTTGAAAATGAGTGATCTTAGCGATTAATGACCTGAAGAAAGAGCGCATTAAGAGCCTCAGCGATATTACTTCCTGTACTTGCAGACGTCTCAAAATATTCGAATCCTCTTGCTTTTGCGAATGCTTTGCCTTCTGCTTCGTTTACAACACGGGGTTTGTCAACTTTATTGGCACAAACAACACATGGGAATTGGCCTCCACCATATTTCGCTGCTTCAGCAAGCCATAGATCGAGATTCTCAAAGCTACGTCGAGAACTTACATCATACATGAGAATTCCTCCCTATTCATTGTGTTAAACGATCGAAAGAAGCGTAATTTTTCACTTGAGTGTCTTTGTAGAACTCATTACGGACTTCCAAGAACTCTGGTTGTCCAGAGAGATCCCAAAAGTTGACACGAACATCCGTGTTGTTGATACGTACAGGTTTAACACCGTAGTCGATGCCTATCGTTGAAATGTACTTGGGCACGAATTTTTCTACAGAAATCGCTCGAAAATGGCAGATTTAAGGTAGAAAACGTGCCTTCGCAGTAGCGTTTGATCACACAGCTCTTCCCGACGCCTCCATCGCCCATCGAGATCACTTTAATGCGTAAAACACTCGGTTGATCGTCTGTTCGTCGTCGCATTCAACAGTCGTTCAACGGATGAATGCGTGGGAACAAGTGCGAGAAGAACTTGGCTCTCCATCAACTCAAGCACGCGTGGACGCGTACGTTCGATTGAATGAGCTGCTAGAGGAGCCAGACACGAGAGAACGCTTGCAAGCACTGGAAAATGTGCTTCCTGCCGTGCTAAGTGTGATTTCGACCGATTTGGAACGACCCCATGACGATATTCTCACGCCTTTGTGCGTACGAACGCTGGCTTACTTTATGTACCATGAACAAACAGCAGATAGAGTACCCGTTGTGCTTGTACAACAGCTTTTTCGCGTTTTTTACAACACATCCGACCAAGTACTTGCTTTGATAATGGTATTTCAAGCTCAAAAGTGTGTAGACAGTGTGTTTACTTGTCATTTGGAGCCTTTCCAAGCAAAAGCTTGATGAAGAGAAGCATGGATTAGTCCCGAGACTCGTTGAATTGTTTTGTGAAGCTACTGGCAATCGATTTCAATCGAGAAAAGGTAATTTTTGATGAAATGTACATTTATTTTGATGAAAAATTAGTACAAATCTATGCTCTTAATGGATTGCATGAAACATTGATCAAATACCCTGAAAAAATGATCCTTACACTCAAGAAATGGTGTCATGTCGTAGCAAAATGCCTTGAAAGTACTGATCCAAGCACACGAGATGCTGCAAGAAGGATATTTCAAACGTTATCTAGTCATGCTCCATTACAGGGAGAAGCAGCACTCATAGTTACAACTTGTTTGAGATTACATGGAGTTCCTGCTATGCACAATCATGTTCAAGCCAAAAGAATGCTTGATGCTGTTCATTTATGGGGAATTTTGATATCTTTACTCCAAGAAACGTTAAGAAATGATGAAGCATTCTTGAACGAACTTCTTGCTGTACCTGAAGCAACTTTGAGAGATGCTGATAGTCATGTTCGTTTACAAAGTGTACGAGCTTGGAGAAGAGTGGTGCATTTATTTCCAAATAGCTGGTTCCTTCGTAAACCACTCGTGCAATTAGTTATGGCCCCACTTTTGGTTTGTTTCACATCAGACACGTTTGATACTGTGGTTGACACTGCATTGGATTCATGGTTGTATGTACTTGCAAAGGCTGTGGCCCAAGTGAATGAATACTGCAATATTGAATCGTATGCTAGTGTTCGAAATGTTTGGACACATTGGTACGAAGAAATCATTACAAAAGCATTAACCAGCCTTTCTAAAAGACCTCTTGTATTGTCACGTGCTCAGATTATTGTGCAGCAACTATGGCGAGTAGGAGATTGTGATGAAGAAACTCAAAAAAGCCTATGTCAAGAAATTCAACCATCCACTTGTTCATTTAGTTTGTCAATGACTCCAGTGTTTACTCCTTCTGTAAATGCAACACCTTTACTGACTGATTACGGAGTTGTGCTTCTCTTACTTGTATTTCCTGACTGTCTTGTGGATTTGGAGAGAATTGGGCATGGTTTTTGCACTCGATTGCTACACGCTACAACTTGTGCTTTTGACACCAAAGATGAAAAATTGCACAAAATCTATTCCAAAGTAGCATGGGGAACTTGGACTATGCTTGCCAACAACTCTACTTTAGAGCTTAGTTTACGTTGTCGATTAATTGCCTCCATGCTTCCAAGTGGTGCAATGAGTAAAGCTTTGAGTATTTTACCAAAAAGTGTTGAGCGATCGCTACACACCGAAGCAACATCATTATTGCAGAAAGTTGAAGAGAATAAATGGCTAGCGTCTTTGTTACTATGGACAGCTTCAACAGATCCATTAAATCGACTTGTTTCTATGTGGATTGTTGACACAATTAAGATTTTAAGCTCACAAGAACAATTTACGACTGAAGGCATTGTGAATGCAATAAAAGCTTTAAGTACACTCCCATCAGTATCATCATTACTTGATACCTTCCGATTCATTGTAAATCGTTTGCAAACTCCCCCAACATTAACACAGGTGTACGAGCTATATCAAGAATTTACCAAACAATTAAAAGTGGATGAACATACTGCATCATCAACTTCGACTCATTTATCATCCCCTTGTTTACTGGAACCACCTCCACCATGTGAAGACGTTAGCACTCTCTCTTCTTCAGTGGAAAAAAAGCAAGCAACAGAGAGTACAAAATTAATACCTGTACGTCCGATTGATACTCGACGTCCAACAGACTTGTTACAGCCTGCCTTGGCATCTTCAAAAGAACCAATTTCATCGATATTTCAGCATTTTCCTCAATCTTTTCGTCAATTGATTGCGTTTTACAACATCAAAACAATTGGAGACATTGCTGCAATGACTGAAGCCGAAGTACAAGATTTTCCATTGAAAGATCCAAGTAGTACAATTCATAAAGCTTTGGACGAATTTCTTGGACGTCAAGAACGTATTAATACGTTAGCCAACAAAAGCCCTCACAAACGTAAATCGCCTTTTAATACTCCACCACGATCGATTACTCCTCATCGTCGTATGCAACTTGATAAATATCGTCAAGGAGACGACTGGCCTGTGGCTAAACTTACCTTTGAAAGCCCACGTCCAAAAGTAGCTGAAAAAGTTACTTTTCACCTTGCTTCTCCTGATGGTAGCGTCAAGATGGCTCGACCTGGTGAAGATTCTCAACAATTTCATGAAATCCAAGACAAAAGCAGTGTGTATTCGACCAAATTGCTGTCTCACCTTGAACGATGCAATGTGTATGTGGATAAAATCCATCATCGAGCATTAGAAAAAGCCCCAACACCAGTGTCATTGCTTGGAGACTTGGAGAAAGCCCATGGTCACGTGACAACATTAGCAGGGCGATTACATGCGACTGCTAAAGCCATTGCAACAAAACATGGTCATACATCTAACGACAGTTTAGAGTCAAAGACAGCATCAAGTTTTTAAATGTCCAAGCACATTGAATTAGATAGTCTAGCGACGAGAAGCGTTGTACTTTTCAAGTTGATCAACTCCAAACATGGCACCTGCAGTGACCCCGGCAGTAGCAAGAGCAAAGAATCCGCCACGCAATTTACCACCTAATGCCAGAGTTAAAGCATTAAATATAATCGAATTCGCATACGTAGAGCAAGTGCAGGCAAGCCAACAACAAGAGCAGCACCACCAACAACTACAGCAGGATAACTCTTGCGGAACGCATTGAATTTAATCGCGTCTACATCACATTAGCGTGTATTTGGAGAAATTTTTTACTTTCTTGGGCTACAGTCAACACTTCACGCACTGGTACAAGGCTCTGTTCAATCGATTGTTGTGTTGCTCGCGAGGACTCTTCCACGGACACGAGCGTCTCATTCGCAGCGACACGCGCATCCGATATAAACGTGCGCAATGGCGTTCCCTTGTTTGAGTTGGCGTCCTTAATGACGCTGAAAACTTCATTCATCGGGGCTTTGACAGTGTTCCACACGAGCTTTCCCACTTGGCTGATGTGCACACGAGCAGCACTTGTGAGTTCATTGGCGTGTGTCACTTGGGCGTTCACGGCGTCCTGAAGCTCAGTAGACCAGGTTTTAAACTGTGTTTGCTTCTCTTGCTTGATCTCTTGCTTGATTTCATGCTTGAGATCTTGTTCTGACTCGGAGATAAGCTCTGGCTTTAGTTTAAAGGCTACGGGCAAAGTGGTGTCAATGGGCGAAGACATGACGAATTCAAAACTGAACTGTTGACCAAACATCAGAGCACCTTATGGTAGAAAAAGACTACATTTCGCGCCAAATTTAACGGGAAAATTCGTTGTGTTTTGGAATTGAATAGCAATCAAGAGGAACATATAAAACAACATTTAATGACTTGGAAATTTAAGAAAGAATAGGTAAAAGACTGGTGGTCAATGCATGTACAGAGAACAAAAACAATGCTTAATCAATGGAGAATCATTGAGATTAATAATCACAAGAGCTTGCATAATTCCTCCGATAGTACAAAGTACAAGTGGACATACAAGGTGGATTGCACTACTTGATGGTGCCAGGACATGCCATTGTATGAAGCAACTGTGATGACATGCCCAACGGCTCGTGAGCCTACCGAAGGCTAAGAAATGTTTTGTGAAGTCACTAGTTGCAACGCACAATGCATTATGACGAAATTCAAACATTTTCGTACCCAAAACACTAAAGGGGGCTTTTAACTAAAGTTGGGTATTGAACAAGAGTTCAAATTCTTTAAGCTTCTACATCACACTTATCTTCCCATTGATGCTCCAAGATCAATCAAAGACACCTAATACTTTACTGGAAATGTCAATTTAGAACCAACGTATATAGTGATGGTGTCGTCCCATGAATACTTAAATACATCTTGAATAAAGAAATGTACCATATTGAGGTTTTGATGAAGTGTCTTTGCGCAAGTTGACATCGCGTCCGGGATCACTTACCAAGTTCGAGGCAAATTGAGATCTGTATTAATCTTAGACATAAAATCTAAATCATTATTCTTGAATCTTGCTTCTGTATTTTGAATAATGCATCTTTGTAAATTGAGTATGAATCTTCCAAATAAATCTTTATGGGTCTTGAATGCATCTAGATATGACGTTGTCACATTCCCCGTCAGTAGTAACATTAATCGCTTGGGGTTGCCACCTTTTGGTATATCGGAACTTAATCATATCACCCCAGAGTTGCTTAAAATGGGCAACATGACGTACGTTTTTCACAAGTTCCCACGTAGCATCAGAGGCAGGAAACCAATGCCAATGTACCAATACTTCTGGTTTTCAGTTGAATTGTCTTTTTGTAGAAATTCTTGTGGTATATGGAGTTCCCCACCAGTTTGTTCATCGACTACCACTGGCGTTGCTTTGGCAATCGATCTTATCTTAAACCTTTCAATGGGTTCTGGAGCGTACTTCAATCGGTCGACGTTGAAGGTATGGGTGTCAAGCCTGTTCATGGATTTCGGTAATTGCAATTTGGAAGTGTTGTCATTGATCTTTTGTATGATCATATAGGGTCCAATCCAACGGGGTAACAACTTCACTTTTTCCTTGCGATCTGCAATTGTGCATGACAAATTAGTATATCACGGGTAGCCTGCATAACAGAGTCACCCACTTTGAACGTGATATTTGATCTTCGAATGTTGTAATACTTTTGTTGTCTCTCTTGAGCTTTAATTAGGTTCTTTGTGCGATAGCAATGTTCTCTTGTCGTTGCTTAGTGAATTTTTTCGCTAAGTTGCTTGAGAGTCCTCCGACTCTCGAACAAAGAGGGTTCCTAAGTTTGCGTCCAGTGTCCACTTCGAATGGCGTCAAACCATGGGAGTTGTTAACGAGGCCAGAGTGAGCATATTCGATGGTCGCGAGGTGTATAGCCCAATCATTTCCCAAGTATGAACACATACAACGCAGTGCATCTTCCAACTACCGGTTTGTTATTTCACTTTGCCCATCAGCTTGGGGCCGTCCTGCAGTTGTTTTGAAGTGTCTAATTCCTATGATTTTCATAAATTCTTGCCAAAATGCACTCTTGAAGCGTGGATCTCTGTCGGATATGACAACTTCAGGTAGTCTGTGATGTCAAACGACAGCATCGAAGGACTCTACCGCTGCCTTTTTTGCATCAGTCGTTGTATGTGTCGCCACATACTTTGATCTTTTGCTCAACTTGTCTGTAGCCGTCAGAATAGCATCATATTCATTGGATTGAGGTAGTCCTTTTATTCAGTCGTTAGTGACAGTGTGCCAGCACGTTGTAGGAATCGGTAGTGGCATTAGTTTGCCCTTAGGTTTTCCTCTGTGCGACTTGATCATTGCGCATGTTGTACATGATCGAACATATAGCTCAACGTCTTCAAATAAGCCATTCCAATGATACCATTGAGTTGGGTTCTTCTGACACCCGGATGTGCAGCAATGTTTGAGTCATGTAATTGAGAAATCGCTTCAGTTTTCAAGTAATCATTGTCGGGAACTATAAGCTTCAACACTGCATTCTTCGTACGTAAGAAGAACAACCCTTTGGCTTCAATAAAATCTTGCTTGCCTTTGGCATGTTTCTCAAACGAAGCAATTTTTTGTATGCCTTGGTGTACATAGCTTGCAAGGAGGGATATAATTAAATTGAGATAAAGTCAACCAATTTCGCATTGTTCACTTTGACACATTAATTTGACCATAGCTTTGGTTCCGATCTTTTTGCTGTGTTCTCCCCCAACATGTTCCCTGAGAGCATGTTTTGATCATGTGTGTCGACTACATGAAAGCGACGGGTATGACGAAGGACATCCTTAACCAATGCTAGACAGTAACATGTTGTTGCTCCCGCGCAATCGTGTCCAGGAACAAAATCGTGGCCAATCGGTTGATTTGCCTTCTCGTCATTCTCTTTCATGTCGACAGGTTCTTTTAATTTCTCTAACACAGCTTCTGCGTTTTTGGGTCTTGGTGATGATGCGTCCTCCGCCTTTGGTGGTCGCATCTGCAACGACTTTGTCTACTCCAGGCCGATGAATTAACTCCATGTCAAACTGAGAGAAATAATCAAGCCACCAGGCCATTTTCGCATTCAATTGTGGTGTTGATAAGAGCCATCGATAAGCTGAATTATCTGTAATGATAATTACTCTTCGTCCCCACACATAAGATCTCCATTTCGCCAAAGCCAATTTGATTGCATAAAGTTCTTGTACATGTGCAGCCCAATTGCATTCTAACTTGGCCAGTTTTTTGGACATAAAAGCGATAGCTTTATCGTGACCATCTTCATCCCCTTGAGAGAGAACCACTCCCACACAGTATCCTGATGCATCACACGTTATGACGAATTGTCGATCATAATCTGGCAACGTGAGGACAGAAGATTGTTGCAATGCCAACTTAAGTCGATTAAAAGTTCGATCTTGCTCAATTTCCCATAGCCATGGCGTCTTTTCCTTTACCAAGTCACCCAATGGTAAAGCAATCGCCGCAAAATCATAAATGAAGCGTCTGTAATAACCACAAAGTCCAAGCCATGATTGTTGGGCTTTCTTTGATTTTGGAACTGGCCAATCTTGTACAGTTTGGATCTTTCGTTTGTCGGCTGTAATTCCACTAGCTGTAATAACATGTCCAAGATATTCTACTTCACTCAATCCATAGTCGCATTTCTCCATTCGACAATATAATCTTTCTCGTCGTAGCACGCCAAAAACTGAACTTAAATGTTGCACGTGCTCTTGCAAACTGCGAGATGCTATGCAAATATCGCCCATGTAGACCAATGCAATCGGCATAACGCCAAAGATTGTATTCATGAGCCTAGACCACATTCCCGGTATGCCTGCCATGCCCATTGGCGCTACCAGCCATTCATACGTTTCTGAATGCGTTCGGTAAGCTGTATACTTGCACGATTCTGGATCCATAAGCACTTGGTGATACCCTGTGGCCAAATCCAGCTTTGAAAAGATTTTACACCCGTGCATTCGATCGAATAATGCATTCATGTTTGGCAACGGGATTCGTGGTACATCCTGCTGTGCATTAATATTTCGATAATCAAGCACCCGTCTAACTTTTGACATTTCTGATAAGGACTTGATAAATTGTGCTCGAGACAGTAACTCGCCATCGTCTCCACGTTTCGGTACCCCAAAGATAGGTGATATCCATGGACTATTAGACACACGTATCCATCCTTTATCCAAATGCTTAGCCACGAACTCGTCCAGTAAACGTTCCTCCATTGGCCACAAACGGAATCGAATTAATTGTGACTTCGGTCGTGCGCCTGGTTTCATGGTAATGGTAAAGTTTACTGCACGAGAAGGAGGTAGTCCGTCTGGAAGTTCACGTGGGAATACGTCAGCATATTCGCTCAATGCACCTTGTATATCGTGATGAACTTTATCTTTAGTTTCAACCACTGTAACTCGAACCACATCAGGCAAGCCCACAATGTTTTTCGTCGAACATATCTCCACTTAAATCAATTTAGTTGCTACGGTGTCAGATAGGGGACGCAGCTCGACGATTTCACCCGCACGCCAGTCTATAACTGGATTGTACTGCTTGAACCATGATTGACCAAGAATACAATCATACTCTTTGTTGCCCAAGTCCCACTCGAGCATTTGAAGTGCAGGAAATAGGTGTTTCCCCACACGAACAACTTCTTGCACTTTGCGTACTACTTGTTTCGACTGGCCATTAAATCCTTCAACCACAACGGTAAATGTGCCCAATGTGTGAGTAGCAAAACCTTTTCTTATCAACTGACTAGTTGCTCCGCTGTCGATAAAATGCGTGCTTCTCGCCCATTGATAACTCCAGACAAAACAAGCAACTCGCCTGCCCTTTTGTCTGTTGTGACACATTCGTAAATTCCAATAACAGCTTC
>JNBS01000653.1:0-19891 GCA_002081575.1 Thraustotheca clavata | reverse complement strand
TCTTCTGGAAGAATTTGTTTTCACCTTACTGTACTACAGAATCTGCACAAGCAATACATAGTTCAAGTGTATCTAATTAGTTCATGATCATTATGCTCTTCGTTATATAGATATTGTTATCGTCTTCATCGGATACGACTCCTCCATTTGATAAACATTTTGTATACCTTTGTCATTGACTTTCTTTATTAACAAATAACAATTTTTGCGCAACAATTTGATAGGAAATCATGGGAAACACACTTTTTCTACTCCAAATCAAACACTATAACACGCTTTTGTGGCATCAAAATACATCAGATATATTACTGGAAATGCTAAGTCTAGTGTATTACTCAATTCACATAAGTTAATGAACACATTACACAAGAGCAATAGAAATCTCGTACATTTCATCTTTGTTATTAAATTACTTGCGTTGCTTGTCTTAATGTTTATGAAGACTGATTCATTTTTGACAAGTTAAAAGTTGCGTTTGTTTAGTTCCAGAAACGATCTAGGGATGGCACAGAGTGGACAGGGGCTACATGTAGACACAACAAGCGATGAAGGAGTTGCTACATGCAATAGATCTCCTGTTTCTCCAGCGTTTGGTATGGCTCAAGATCAAGTAGATGCTTCTGTGTTGGCTGAACTTCCGAAAGAAATTCAAGATGAAGTCTTAGCTAGCTTTAGTGTACCTATACTTGTTCCACCACCACCACAAGAAGCACTCGATAATGATACAACGCAAGAAACTACGTGGACATGTCCAATGTGTACATTTAGCAACCATGCTGCGTTGGCTACTTGTGAAATGTGCGAATTTTCAATTGAGAATCTTGTCGACCCCTACAATGATGATTCATTTGCCTTTTCAAATTTACTCGCATCGCCTAGAGGAAATACTTTATTACAAGCAGCAAGTATGGCAAAATCAGTTGTGAAAAAATCAATTACTGCTATTAAAACTACGCATGAACATCGAGAAGAACTTTTACAATCAGCTACAGCTAAAATTCATCAAGTACATGAAACAGCATCCAAGCAATTACATCATGTTTATGAGACTACAACTCAACAACTCCAAGCTGCATTATCTCCTCGTTCTCCTGGAAGATTTCCTAAAAAAGGGAAATTGACTATTCCAGAACCAAATGTGCTGTTGGAATTGAATGTTTTACGCACAGATTTAAAAACTCCAGTATGTTAATTACGTACTATTCATCTCAATTAACATATTATTTAGTGCAAACCTGGAGATGAAGTATATGAAGCATTATTATTGGAATTATGGTCCAGTGTGTACTTGCAAAATGCAATTCTAAGCATGCCAAGTAATCCTTTTGTTCGTGATGGTGAAGGATGGCTGAGTTTGGGCTTTCAACGAAGCAATCCTGACACAGACTTTCGAGGTGGAGGTCTTCTTGGCCTCAAATGTCTTGTGTATGTCTGTAGCATGCACATGGATAAGGTATTTACACCAACCAAATAATGCTTACTAAGTGAGTAGATGTCATTTATATTTCAAGAGCAAGTACCTCAATCAGGGCATCGTTGGTATCCTGTTTGTGTTGCTGGTATTAACCTTACCTGTATGCTTGCTGGTCTTCTCAAGGTAAATTGATGTTATTACAACAAAATTTATCGATAGAGTAGTTGGGTGATGGGTCATATGAAGAGACTGAAGAAAATTACTGGAGATTGTTTGAAGAGCCTTCTGCATTCTATGAGCTTTACTTTTATGGTATTCATTCACAATACATTATGGACATTTAAAATGTCTCTAGCATTCCTTAAAATGGATCAAATTTGGCATCGAAGTCAAGCTACATATATGCAATTTGGTGGTAAATTTATTACTGAGTTAGGAAGCTTGGGTCATTGTGATTAGATGTATTAAAAGCAACGAAGCGGCTTGTTCGATATGCTCTAGCACAAGGCCCAACAAACTTGACTGAATTCGCAGCATTCACGGAAAAGGTTCATGTGGATGATTTTAAAATTACCAAAAGAACAGAATACTACCAAGATTATGAAGATGGTGAATGTCCAGATCCACGTCGAGTGACTGAAGATGACTTTGCTTATGAAAATAGCACTGATGATATTGCTTCACTGCATTACGATTTGAAAAAGTAATTACGCAATTGACACAATTGAAGTCTACATATTAAACTTCAAACAACCAGTTTCTTTGTGTTGGTCTCCACATCGGACACTACAAAAGCGTGAACCACATCGACCACAAGTGTAATTGGAAAAGAGAGTAAATCCTATAGTTAAGGCTACATAGTTCAAAATGAAAGAGAAATCACACAAGAAATAGAAAAGGATATCCACAAACAACACAGAAATGGCGTGGTGGTGTCTTGGATGGTTTTACTGCAGCAGTGATATAATTCGGTGTTTGACCTTCTCCTGTGCCACACTGTAGACTCATCTCAACTGATATACAATCAAAAAGCTAAATACCTCTTCAAATATAAGCTGTGCCAGCTTTTTAACTTTTCTTACAATTCTTCTTCGTCCAGATGCAGTTGGTACAATAACTTTGGCATTTTTGCTTTTACTTTTGGATTTCAAAGGTTTCTTAGGTCCATCCATATCATCGTCAATGTAAAGATCGTCATCATCACCTTCGTCTGTAGGCTCGACATAATTATCTGCTTCTAAAGCATCCAACCTGGCATTTCGAACTTGTTTTCGAGTTTCATCATCCACAAGTCGCATAGCTTTACTAATTTTTACAGTACGACCTACACAGTACTCTCACATACACATATATCCACTGTATTTACCAGAATATCGCTTGCGTGGAGCTTGCTGAAGCAGAAGACCGCTCGATGCCATCGTTTGATCCCATTGTCGCTTGGCATTTTTCGAGCTCATTTTATACTGATTAATTGACCAATCAACAGTCTCTATTTCTTACTTTTTCAACCAATCAAATAAATTGATATTTTGACAAATTTTTCATTCAAAATTATGAAAAATTGCATTTGAAAATTATCTGTATCAAGTTTAACTAACTAAACAATTTCGCCCTATTGTACAATTCCCAATACCTTTTATAGTATTAGAAACATTTTACAAAGTAGTAAATCCTATAATGAAATGGCTAATTGTTTGATCAATGTAAAAAGGATAGATTTAAGTGTTATATTTTCTTCCATTACGATAAAGTTTTGTACATGGCGTTGAAATGAGGAGATTACAATGGTAGAAATCTCAATGAGTTTATGAAAGATATTATCTCAAGCCAACATATTTTCAGACGAAATTCCTTCATGAAAAACTTAATATCGAAGTAATATTTTGTTGCATTCAAGAAAGATTTTAGGCACTTGATTCAATTCGAAAGAAAAAGGTTTAAAGCTTTATGATATAATCTGGTACAAGAACATTCAATTTGATTTTTATCGTCTTCAAATACGCTGAAAGTCAAGTATGAGTTGGAATCCTAAAAAATCTCATTTTTGAAATCTTTCAATATAGTATCATGTAGTTTGTTTTATTATATAAAGACTGAAGAGCTAAATTATGATGTAGACATAATGTCATTACTTTCTTTTTTTAATGAACAATGAACAATGAACAATTTCTTGCAATTAACTTTAAGTAATTGATATAGAAAATCTCATAAACAATTTCAAGTTCTTTAATATCTCCATCTATACCATCTTACAATAGCAATTACTGTATTACAATCTCATCAAGATGCTTGAATTGTACAGCAAAGTGTTTAGATATCTTTTAATATGCTGAATTTTCTAGTATCTGTTCTATTCCAAAATATAAAACTGAGTGAATTGAGTTGGTATTAACAGTATGATGTTGTTCAAGATACATAGAGTTTCTAGATATTTATTATTTCAAGATGAAGAATAATTACGATAAAAAATTGTCTATTACTTTTATTTTAAATGCTCTTGTTGGGAATTGGAATTTATATACATAGGATATGATGATAGAATAAATCCATTTCTATCGGGTTTATTCTTCATACTAGGTTTATTCAGTAGTTCGGGAAATAATTTCTTGGTGTAGTCGAGCAGCTATCAAACCTTCTTTACTTGGAAGTGCTGAAAGTGTAAATAGCATATCTCCAAGGTGACGTAAAACACGGTCATCGATATAGCTGAGATTGATTTCATATTTGAGTAAACATGAAATCCAGGGAAATATAATTGTTGCTTCATCCGCAGTGTCAAGAAAGTCAAGAAATGACGAGCAAAGAGCATTGAGAGTTGTTGGCTTGAATAGATGAGTCAAAGGTTTGGAAAATGTCAATAAACGACGAATCAAACTATTGTCTTCCGAAACCAATGCAATACGTAAAGCAAGTTCCATATCGCCTTCTTCCATAGCAATGCGCATATTCTCGGCAAAATCTTCCGATAAATGAGTTGTTTGGTTGTTAGATTGGGTTGGAGTAGGTAGTTCACGAACCATAGTATCACCCACTTTAATAATACGTTGTGGGCTTGTACTTTGTTTCGTTGGACTTGAAGCTGACATTGTACGTAAATGAGGTTCAGGACTATGTGGGCGATGTGGATGCATTGCATTATAAGCAGCATCCATTGCTTCAGGACGTAAACTTCCTGAACGTGTTAATGGTCCCAATTGCTTCAAAAGTACAGCAGCACTATCACGCACTGGTGAAGCCTAATTACATTGCGTGAGAAAATGATTAATTTGAATACATTCATACATAATCTGAACGTCCTCGTTGGGCTATTTGCATCAAAGTACTCTAACATGTAAGTCAACATTGTCACATGATTATATCTAACCTTTTGAGTTTGGACAACATCATGGGCTGGAAAACAATTCACAAGTACACCAGCTAAATCTAAAGCACGCTTACGATTAAGCCAATCGTCCCTTTGACCACAACGCAATACAGCATCAATTGCTGATATCATAGGTAATAAATGATCTCCAATACTCTTTTGCAACTCTTTCGTGCCAGGTACATCTTTTACGAGAAGTACTATACGATGGAGAATATGAAATATAGGCGAATACGTAGCATAAACGCTACTATGAAATTTAGCCATAAGTAGTGGTAAAAATGTAATTAAATAAGGAGCAGTTCGGGATTCATGATTTTTTAAAAGGTCAAGATCAGTTGTAATCGGATGTAAAATCACCCCAAGACATCTTGCAGCACCATCAGTCATAATGTTTGTTTCTTTCAAAAATGGTTGGACAACAAGATCAATAGCAGTCTCTGGCAAAGACGGCAATACATATAAAGCAAGTGCACTTGCAGCAACAACACAAGCATCCGTCACTTTAGTTCTTTTGTCACGTAGTCGATAGTTTAAATATGCAGTAATTCTTTTCACAAGTCGAGCACAAATGGTTGGTTGTGTTTTACACAAAATTTCAATCAATAAAAGAACGTTTTCTCTTGTTGACATCAAAATTGGATCCTACAAACTCCATTTATTTTCAATTTCATACTATCATTTTACCTTATTGCGCTCAAGTCGAATGTAAACGTCCTGAACAAGGTTGGGTGGTAAGTTTGGTATCGCGCCTCTACATATAAAACATCATTTTTTCATCATTTTTCATCGTTCACATACGCTAATTGCACAAATGCTTGCTTTTCCGTGTCTCGTTCATCCAATTTACTAATCCAATCAATCATTTCTTTTAATTGCTTCTTCATTTCACTATTCGTTCGGCCGCTCATCATGATGTCACGCCTGCTTGCAAACAAATCCAAAATCCAAACTCAGATCTGTATCTGTATTTTTGATTTACTTGTTTTTTGTATACTACATACAAATTCTAAATAATTTTGATTACATACGTTGTCAGGAGTACTGTCAAGCAATCAACATCCAGCTGGTGGTACTGTAATTGCATGGATGATGCAATCTCTACTTAAATTTCCCAAATCGTACCTTCTATTGCCCTTGGTTCCCTTGATTCTATACATATTGCTAAAGTACCCTATCTCCACTTGCTTTTCAATTCTTGGGGATTTGAAATCCTCTATAAAATAATACTACATGAATATATCGAATAAGAAAGGTTTTCTAGTAAACTTGATATATGTATGAAAATGTAAAGAGAGGTGTTTTAGTGCAATGAATGAAGTTTTGATTTGAGAAAGAAAGGAAAATAAACAAGTGTATATTTATATTACCTTTCTATCGTATTTAACTCACAGTGATGGCGGGTAAATTGTCGAATTTTTATTTTTTTCCAACGTTTTAGCGCATCCAAATTAACCAATCAAATCCAAGATCTAAAAATAGATTTGTAGCATTGATAAGTTAATCATTTTGGATTTAGATCACGACAAGATGCAGCGACTTCTAGGAATCTCAATCAATATGTTGCGGTATCTCTATGAAAGATACGAAAGATTGATGAGCTTTATGTGTAGAGGGGACTCAACTGCAAGTAGCAGCAACCAGTCGGAAGATGGAGGGAGTCGAGAAATCGTTGCACCACAAGGAGAACGTCGTGCATCGATCCGTCCAACAGCATTACCTCCACCATTGGAAAAATCGGATGTAATAATTACCTTTTGAGAAAAAAGCATTGATGGTGAACGGATTAGAATCCTCAGGCAAATTTGAAAGCGAAAATTTTACAGATTCAAACCAATAAATCATTAACACCGAAAGAAAAAGCGGATGGAATGCAAAAATTGATGATGCAACAATGGAATGAAGCTCAAGAAAGATTAACACCGAAAGCTGTCGAGAAACCAGAAACACCAGTGTCGGATGCAGATCGTACAGTGGTCACATATCATGTAAACCAAACAAAATATCCAATTCCAAATGACGAATATGAATAGGATCAAGAGAAATCCATCATGGGATGTACGCATTATCAGTAAGGACAAAATAGTAAGTAGCAAATATTAATGGGAATTTATTAGGAGACGATGTAAGTTACTTGGAAAATGTTGCAACAAGTTCTACACGTGTCGTTTTTGTCATGGTAAGCCAGAAAGTAGGAGGAATTGGCAATTTCTTGCAATTAGATGAAGCAGAAAAGCATGCTTTTGATCGGTATGCTACCGAAAAGATATCATGTATGCAATGCCACACTGTGCAAGTACACTGAAATTATTATCTATCAACCTTATATTAGTAGCCTGTAGGAAAAACATGCACAAACCAAGCTTGTGGCATTGAATTTGCTCGCTACTTTTGTGATGTTTGTAAATTCTATGACGATGATCCTACCAAAGATATTTATCACTGTGAAAAGTGTCGTATTTGTCGTATTGGCAAGGTATTCTTGCCTACAAATGAAATATTTTTTAAACTATGTTAGGGCCTTGGAATTGATTACTTTCATTGTGACAAATGCAATGCTTGTATGAGCATTACACTGAAGAAGCATAAATGTGTTGAACGGTCTTTGGAATCGGATTGTCCAATTTGCCATGTTTACATGTTCACATCGACAACTCCAGTCATGTTTTTACCTTGTGGACATTGTATGCACGTAGCATGTTATGAAGATTATACTCTTGTACATATCATCTTCATTTTATAAACTAACTTCCTTTTCTAGACAAATTACATTTGTCCATTATGCTCGAAATCTCTTGGTGATATGCGAGCCTATTTTGCACGTATTGATGATTTGTTGGCACAAGAACAAATGCCTTCAGAATACAGCAATTATCGATCTCAAATTTACTGCAGTGATTGTGAACGAAAGTCTGAAACTAAATTTCATTTCGTCTATCACAAGGTACACATAACATTATCATTAAACCTACTAATCTTTGTCATAGTGTCAATACGAGGACTGTATGTCCTATAACACCAAAGTACTTAAACACTTTCAACAACCAAATTCTGAGCAAACACCACCACCAGCTCCATCAGCTACAACTCCAAATTGGAATGGATCAACTCGTGTCGAAGCTCGTTCAAATGGTACTCCAACAGTACGAAGAAGTTCGGCTTCCTCGTCTATATTATCATCAATTCGTCGCAACTCGAATCCAGGACAATCTCGCAATTGATTTAGACTTCTTTAGCCCACAAATACTATATCAAAAGGTAAACCAAAAGTAAAAACAACTACTCTCTCTACATCCTTTCGTCGTTATCATCAAATATGCAATCAATTGTTACATTAGTTGTCACTATTGCTATGTCACATTGATTATTGAAATTTGCACAAGATTATTATCAAGACTATTATCACGTATATCTGTATGAAATGTAATTTTTATCTAGAGTATACGTCAATGCTTGTAGAGATATATGATCATGGCAATCATTTTGATATTTAGTTACAGACATGTGAATGGTTGCATTTTTATCCTCAACTTTTTCTATTGTTCGTATCACAATAAAGTTGGAGGAATGATGATTCCTCTGCGTGAATTCTACGCGATTGTGCTACGTGCATGGAACTCGTTTGCTTCGTATTTGGTCTCTCATTTCTATGGCGTCAAGATGCGTCCTGTGTCGGGCTTTGATCCTGCAGGCTTCATGTTCATGCTTGCCTTACTCTTCCTAACTGTTGGATTGATTCTTGTTGTCTTTGATAAGTCACGTCGTGGACGTATATCGACGTATATTCAAGAACATCCATTGAATCCTGATTTCAATCGTATTGAAAAGCGTCTTAGCAATGTTTCCAAGTATGTTACTGATCGAGCAATTGATCATTCAGCACGTGGGGGATTGATTGTTGAAATGTTAAGTTTTAATTATCTTTCACGCCTTGCATTTACAGTCGCAGTGTTTGGCTTGACATCATATTTTAATGCTCTTGCTGCTGTTGTTGCTGGGTATTTTTTATTCATTTAGAAGAAACTTTGATTGTTTTTGTAGATGGAGAACTCCTCATGTTGTAATTCTAACTCTTGATAGAAAAGATAGTGGTGAAAAAACTTTACCAGATCTTGGTCATGACTTGTTTAAATGGGTTATGACAAAAATCTACGGACAAACTACGTATATTGACTGGTTTGATCTTCCAGATGAATTCATTGCATTTGTCGGCTCGATTATTGCATTGACGTTCATCGTTCATCCACGTGTACGCTCTATTTCTTGCTTTCCATGCAAATATTCGTATAGAGATTACTTATTATCCGCCGATTCACAGCTATCTATGCCTGGATCAATCTACTACGTGCATTTTGTGTAGCAGTCACATCGTTGCCTGATGCAAGTCCTCAATGTATTTCTCAATTTGAAACATCAAAAGGTGCTTACAAGTCCCATCCAATATTTCCCAAGTATTGTTTGACTCTACTGCTGAATTGATATCTTTGTTTAGAGCAATCTATCGTGCATGGAAAGTTTTATTGCGTCCATCGCACCATATCACGTGTGGTGATATGGTTTTTAGTGGGCATACAGTAATATCTTGTTTATCCTCGATGGCTACAATTATCTTGTAGGTATTTCTTGTACTTTGTGCAATGATTGTGACGACGGTATACAAGTTATTTACTTGAACATCCTAATGTGAATTTGTAGTATTGCACGATGGAAGAACTCAATACACCATTTACAAGAAAATATAGCTGGACTTTACCTCTGCTTCGTTACTCAGTATACGCAGGTTCATTCTTTGGTGTATTTGCTATTGTTGGTACTCGACTTCACTACACACTCGATGTATTAATTGCCATCTACGTGACTATTCAAACATGGCACACGTATCACTGGTTAGCTGCAGACAATCGTTGGAATATTCGTCTAATAAGCTGGCTCGAACATGATCAAGAAATCCATTCGATTGATCATCATGCATATCGAATGGCACGACGAACAGGAAGCTTTAAAGAAAATGATCTCTCCGAGATCAATGGTGACAAAAAGGCACAATAGATTTCGTCTTTAATCCGATTTACTTTTTTTCAACGAAGCCTGAATTTTTCCTTCCAGCATATCTTTAATTCCAAGCCATTCTCCATTCAATGCAGCAAGCACCACAGTATCTCGATTTGATCCTTTCGCAATCATGTGCTTGCGCATAACACCTTCTAATGTAAATCCAAGGGAATGGGCAGCTTTTCGACTGCGTACATTAAATCCATCACATCTCCACTCAACTCGACGATAATTAAGCGTCTCAAAGAGATGGCGAAGAAGGAGGTACACTGTTTCTCGGTTGGCACCACTGCCTTGGGCTGCAGGAACATACCATGTTGCGCCAATTTCAACACGAAGGTCTTTTGGAGAATGGTTGATGAGTGATACCATGCCAATAGGTACATCTGAAGCAGCATCCATCTACCACATTATCATTTTCATATTTACAATATCATTGCTAGTACCACAACAAAATGCCTTTGATTGTCTAGCTCTGTAGCACGATGCTTTTCAAATTCTTTGACTGAAGTATAAGGACCTGAAGTCATGTATCTCCAAATTAAAGCATCAGCATCATAGTCTTTAGTACCATAATAGCCTCCAAGAGCTTTTCCAGTTGAAATTTCATGCAATCGACGGATCATACGCTGTGTAGCAGCTTTATCAGGGGAATGTAATGGACGAAGTTTAACAATATAGCCATCAAGAGATACTGTGGCTGGTTTAAGCGGGTATATAGCTGCTTTATTAAGCAAATCGTCATACAAAAGGGGCTTTTCTTGATCCATGGACTCTGGCATCCCCACAGCTTCGTGTTTCATGCGTTGAAAAGAACCTCCATAGAACAGAAGCAAGAAGACAACAGCAATCGTTGAAACAAAGACGATAAAGCCTACGAAGATCCCGAGGTAAGCATTCGTGTACAAAGAGTCATCAGGAGGCAGTGGTGCCATGTGTGATGGAGTGGCTGCAAATGTCTCTGTGGCTAATGTTGCCCATTTCAAAATACAAGTGGGGATTGCATGGGAAAGACGATGTATAATGCAATGGAAAAGTAATAAATACTATAGCATTAATCATGTTACTTTGAATAGACAAAGTAATTTCAACCATTGTAATCAAGTGACAATGACATTTTCAACGAGGAAATGCCTCTAAACTTTGAATGTTAGCAGTCAACCAATTTGTGGTAATATTCCTTGAAGAAATTTGATCTATTTGAGTGATGAATCTAATCTCATTGTGTTGTAAAAATTGTCATCATATCATAAACAATGTCAGATGTTTAATATTTGTTCTTAAACCGTTTCAAATTAGAATAAGGTGCTCTATTCAGTTACAAAGTTTAATGACATATTAATGAGATAACGTTATCATTAATGAAATATACACCATTCAACAAATCGGACTCTTTATAGAAAAATTTGTTGTTCATGACAAACACCAAGTAGCTTAGAGATTCTTCACAAATCCACACCAAATGATAAAGAAAGCTTGGATGCTTTACAAAGGCAAACAATATAAACAATCGTGTGCGAAGGACCAATAATTTGCACTTGAGACAGTATTTAAAGCTCTTGTTATAGCAAACGTTTATAAAAAAATAATAAAAAGACCATCACAGAAAGAAATTTGGTATAATAGGAGAGATAAGCAAAATACAAGGCAATAATGTTGCTAGAAAAATTATTGACAGAATCCCAGTTGTTTAACTTCCAGTCTTTGATTAAGTGTTCCAGTTCTATAGGGTTGTGTGGAAATTTTTTACCATCCTTCATCAACTTTTGTATTTCTTCACTTCGAGTATTGACAATAATGCTCTCCATAAGCATCACGCGATCAGCACTTGTGAAAAATCCACCACCATGAGCACTTGCATATAATTCTTTCAGATCATCTCGCTTTTGGTTGAATTTCATCTAAATGAACTGATAGGGATTAAATTATCTTGTGAATCTGTTCCAATGCTAAATGGATGATTATCAATTCCTTTTTCAGCTAATCTTTCGAGTTTAGTGCTATCCATAAGCAATGGTAAATTAATTCGTGTAGCTTCAAATTCTAATGCTTCCAAAGTTGGACAAAGCTCACAAAGAATCATTGACGATTTTGTTTGTTCATTGTCACGTTCCATGTTTTTACATGAATAATTAAACCATTTTGTAGCCTTGGTATTATTTTTTGATTGCGAGTAGAAAAATTGTACAGTTAATCCAGCTTTTACCAATGTATCAATAACTTTTTTGATTTCATGTCTTTCATCTTCTTTTCTTGGGAAAACAATCATATAAACAGTATCGCCCTCTGTACTAATTGGAATAGCACTACACTCACGTGGTGACAATAACATTTCATCCATTATGCAAATCCAATTATGATGTAATTTGAGCAACTTTGGTCTTGGCAAGAAGACCACAGTAATATGTCAAAAAAGGTAAACCTTAAGTAGCATATTGTTTGATGAAATAACCAATTCGGAAAATTCAAAGTTCCCAAGTAAGCGGACAATTCTACTCTACTAGGTAGCAATGAACGTGAAGTTGTACAATTGTACACAGTTCCTTTGTTTGGTGTAATTATGGCTTTATGGTCTACACTTTTTCTTGAAGGATGGAAACGAGAGAGTTCTGTCTATGCTTTAAAGTGGGGATCAACCAACTGTTATGAAGTAGAACAATGTCGACCTGAATTTAAAGGGAAATGGACTAAATGTCCAATAAGTGGTTCAAACAATTGACAGAAGAGATGCTCTTCGGCGGCGCCTTATTCGTTGGATTGTTTTATATTTGATGATTGGTATGGTTATTGTACTTACAGGAGGTATTTTCTATCTTCGTTGGTCTTTAGCAGGATACAGAAACAAAGATAATTTTGTTGTTGAAATTGAAGGTCATATTATCCCTTATGAATCAATGGTGGTGACTTGCATTAATCTTGTCAATATTTACGTCATCGATCGCTTGTACAATTTAGTAAGTGTAACAATGAATGGCTACGAGAATCACTCAACACAATCCGCTTATGAAACACAATAAACAATCAAAGCCATTCTATTTCATTTTGTAAATTCCTATGCCGCCTTAATTTACATTGCTTGTTTTAAGTCTGGCATTGAAGGCCGATGTGTTACCGATAATTGTCTTGATGAGCTGCAGTATAGCTTGCTTGTGATGTATATTGTTCAAATAATTATTGGGAATTTTAAGGGAATTTTTCTGCCTCGATTTTGGACTTGGTCCAAAATGAAAAAATTCAACAATGAAAATGGCAAATTGAATGATGCCGAAGATCAATTTCTTAAATCACATTATGGCTGGAAAGGAACTTTTGATGTCTATTTAGAAATGGTGCTCCAATTCGGGTACTCTACCTTTTTTTGTATCTTCTTTTCCTCTTACTCCATTATTCTCTTTTGCCAACAATCTCTTGGAAATTTGCATTGACAGATTTCGTGTGCAAAATGATTGCCGTCGTCCGCGTCCTCAATTGGCGTCAGGAATTGGTATATGGACTGATATACTCGAAGTTTTTGTAACAGTTGCTATCGTCTCAAATAGCTGGGTTATCTTTTATACTTATGTCTATGTAGCAGTCTTAAGCCAGTACGCGAATATCCATGGCTATAAATTGACAAGTGACTCAAATCATCTTGAAATGGCCCTTTTTGTTACTTTTGTGCTTGTTTTACTGGCCATTCGACCAACAATTGCCAAGTTCATTGATGACATTCCTTGGTATGTTTGCCGTCAATTAGCTCGTCAAAAACATTTTACAAAAACGTGCTGTACAATCACGCAAACAACAACAAGAAAGATGTAAAACGAGAACAATTATAAGAGAGCTACCTTTGGATTTTCAAATACTCCATTTGAATGCTTTTGAGTTCTCGCAACGACAATAAATGTCTGTCTGTCCATGTATAACATTTGTATAATACAATTTTCCACACAAAATTTTGCCTTTCTGATTTTTTACATATTTTACCGTGAAAATGTTGAAAAATACTGTATTTATACCATTTTATGCTTCAAAGGCTCTTAAACATATCCAATTAAAAAAAATTCAGCAATTAGCTTGTCCAAAGCCGACAACTTGATCTCTTTCAATTTCTTTGTCCTTTTCCCAACCAGCCAACCCAGACAAATATCCTTGTCATGTAATACTCACCACTTTAAAACTTGCAAGTGCTTCTCTTTCAACAACAACAAATATTTCCAACGCTATAATGTCAAAAGTTGCAAGAGAGCTTTCAAGGGAACATGAAAATTGATAGAAATATTCAATATGAAACCTGGATTGGTGGCTATGAGCTATTTGAACAAACCGAACGAGTCCTTGGGTTTCCTTGGGTTTCCTTGGGTTTGATCAATATATACTGCATCGTAGCCTCCAATATTATGGTGTGTCAATGATTTTTACCAGGTTGTTGATGGAATTGATGTCACATCGCATGGATTGAAAAGATAAAAGTTTCCTTTTGGCCATTGAATAATTCTTTGCTCATAAAATAGTTCAAACCACCCTTACATATGCAAGAAAAGAAACACATTTCAAACTTCCACCCATTGTTTCGTGCTGATGTGTAATCACGAAGAATTTTTTCAAATTTTGTATCAATTGAAATCACCGAGCATTGTTATCAATGATCCACAATATTGACTAACAAGCTCACCATCATGCTGAGGTTGATAGCGGCATAAAAGTAAATCTTTTGCAGCCTCTTTTCCCTTATTAGATAATTATATTTCCCCCATAACTTTTACGGCATCATGCAGCCAGGATTGAACCTGTGTAGTGTTATAGCCAAACAATAATCGGGCATTTCCACCAACATAGTAATATTTCAATTGGATCAGAAAGTAGCGCAATGGTATTTCAATATTTCCAAGTTCACCAAATACAAATACATTCTGACAAGAGTTTTCTTTAAAGTCAGAGGTGGCTGCAGTTAGAGCTCTCAATCCTGTGACTTTATGATATTTATGCATGTAAATTATACCACCCTTATCAATGGCATCAAGATGGCACTTGACGCTATCAAAAAGCTCATTGTCAGCTACTGCTTGTAAATACTCATCCAATGTCCAAGATAATACAAAATGACACATAAATTCCATCTTACAGTCACTAGAGCAATGAGCACCAAAGTCGCGGTTCGATTGTGTTGTGACAACAATTAGATGGCGATTAACTTGACTTTCTCCCAACCAACTTTTGTACAGCTTTTCTTCCGGAGTAAAGTCCTCCAAACTTACTCCATCACAAATCAAGACATGTCGTTTTGTGTCGTGCACTTCATTCAGCTGAAGCTGCAAGTCTTCGGCTTTTAAGTAATGATATCTAAGTGTGATTGTTTTTACTGTATTTCCTTGCAAACGCACACAAACAGGATAACCTAGATTTTTAACATGAACCCAAGTTACAATCCAAACTGTGGGAATTAGGCTAAGTGCAAAAGCAATTGTAGTAATCGAATTACCACACCCATTTGGCCCCAATACATATCCACAAAGTCCATCTCTGATAACATCATAGCGCAAGAAAATATATAGAGCAATAACATCACGTCGGCAAAATAGCATTAATTCATCGTTTGGAGTATTTAAATTAAATGCACATAGACCGATGGATCTAATTTCAAAAATGTTGGAAATTGCAAGTCAATTAATTTTGGCAATATACAAACATCAAGATTCAAATGTATCGTTCCCCACATTGTTTTAAATTGTTAAGAAGGTTGTTGATTTACTTCGAGTACAATTGCGTTATCTTTATCTTCCTCAAGTCCACTCAACGAAGCTGCAAAATCCAATCTTTTTCTTTTAGCAAAAGTGTAGTTGGCTACATCTGGAAATATCTTCATTTCGAATTGTGGAATCACGTCAAGGTAACCTTGTGTTTCTTGATACACTTTCCTTAATTTGCACTGCAGTTTACTGCTGTCACATGGCTAGAGCCAAGCACACAAGCAGTTTGATTTACCATTGTCCCATTATTATTTACAAATTGGCACCATACTTTAGATGCCATCGTTGAAAACGCTGAATGAACAAATTGAGAGATACTGCAATCACAAAGCATCAATCCACCATAAACCGGCAACTAAACACTAAATACTTTCGTTGCCAAGTTAAAAATCAAAATACTTTTTGTTGTTGTTGTAGTGCAATAAACTCGGCAGCTATGTTTAGTTGCCGTGTTAAAAATTAATAGATTTTAGTTGTTGTATTGTTATAAACTTAGCAACTAAAGCACTAAAATATTTTATAGCTGACTGAATGCAAAGTTTATAACAATACAACAACAAAAAAGTAATATGTAATATTTTTACATATTACAATGCTTCTAATACTACAGATAATTTTATCTTGAGTTTGTATAAATATTTTCAAATAATGAGTTTTACGTAATTGATCGTTAATTTACGTGAGATTTCTGAATAAATCGTGCATACAAACTTCAAGTGTAACTTTTACATACATTTCGAATTCCATATGAACAACTCAGAAGTACAAAAACTGGGCAGAGGAATGCAGTCATCACTCCAAGAGTTCATCGAAGGTGAAATGGCAGGAAATACAAGCTTCTTTCCTACAGCAGAGGATGCAGATCTTCTGGATGATATTGTAGCAATGACAGATCGAAGCACACCAGCCTCTGACACGAGTGATTCCCCAGAACCAACGCGAAAACGAGTGCGAAAGCGGCACACGGATGAACTCAAGTACCTGCGTGAAAAATTAAATGAATTTACAAATCAACTTAATGCAATGAAGCAGCTAAAAGCTGTGGAGAATCAATATTCGTCTCCATGGCAAGGAATTTCTCGTCGTCAAGCACAAGCACGTGCTGTGGCTGAGCAAGAGAATGCAAAACTAAAACAAGCTGTGGAAGAACAACTTAAAGTCACAGAAGCTCTTATGCGTATTGTATCTAAGCGACCAAAGCTAACAGAAGTACCATATATTGAGGATTGGAAAATACAAAAGCTACCTGCTGAACTAACAAGACGAATTATAGCATTGAATGCTATCGTAGACAGCAAATATGAACAGCTTGAAGGGATTTTTGTCCGATTGAAAATTCATGATCTGGAAGAAAACACACATTATTCCAACGTTGTTTATGATGCTTCATCCGATTCGGTGCGATTAGAATGGTCATGTGTGCGCACAATCAACACTGATTTTACAATTTCTTCCGAAGCTTTATGGTCTATGATGTCCATTAGAACAGAGCAAAAGTTAGCTGCGTCAACCTACAAAGTATCAAATTTTCATTTTGTTTGGTTTGATTATAAATACACGTAGTGCTTGCAAGTGATCGATCAAAATGTTCACTACATTCGTCGAGAGTCTAAACTCGGCGATGATCCAGTCGAAAGCAATTTGATATGTAAAAAATATGAATTGCCTGGGCGTCTGGTTATCATTGGTGATACTGTTCTTGAAGATGAACTCTTCGAGTATTCGAAAGATGTATTCATTTCCAATGAAACAACTTGGTATGTCTATTGTAAATTAACTCACTTATAAAATTAATAGGATTGAAATGGAAAAAATTGATGCAAATGCCACTCGTATTCGCCATTGTGTTAGTGCTGTTATGCCTTGCAAATCCAAACGGGATGCATCAACCAACTTATTTCATGTCGAAAACACACCACCGAAGCCCACACATTTTTACATGGCATTTGCTAATTTAGTTTTGGAGTCATTTCAAACAAATTTACTCGATATGATGAGCTATGTTCGTCACAAAGTTGAAGCAAAACTTGGACCAAACATCGAGGCGTGTCCAATCTCTGCTTTGAAGAAGAAAATACTCGGGTTTTAGGTGTTAGGCAACTGCAATGTACTTGTTTCTACTATATTTTTCATCAATACCATCTTTGATTGCATTAAGTTTGCAACTTCGTAGACATTTTAACGATTTTGATATCGTCGAAATGCATCAAATTCTTTTTTCAACGGTCAACTAGAATTTGAATAGACTTTTTGTTGTGAAATTAACACAATGGTGGTTTGGTATAAAGTGGTGAATAGTCAGTCAAGGGGAAATTTAATATCAAGCCCAATAAATGACTCTAGTGCGATCATAATCGCTAGTTTGTGCAACACAGTGCAACAAAAGTACGAATATAATCATCTCCAAGGAATTGCTGCTAAAGCACTAATTACTTATCCAAACGAAGACTCGTACAGAGCTTCTAAGCGACAACGACTTGACTCATCTTCCACAATCGGTTTGCTCGGTTCAGATGAGACTAATTCACTAGTTGTGGAAGTAATTAAAGAAATATGTCTAAACCTACCTCCTCCAAAGAGAAAACTCCAGCAATCATTGTCGAGACCTGATATATTTGACAGTCCTGTTTCTTTACTTCCACTACTAAATGACGATGAAGACTTCAATATATTAAAAATCAGTTCAGCCACACTCGATAGATTTCCTTTGTACTGTCCGAATGACGAAATGATATTATATTACCGCAATGACGTTATCAAATTATTACATTTCTTACGGAATGACGTTATACGTGATGGACGATGTGGATATGTTCTTGGACAAAGTGGAGTTTGGTAAATCTATTACTTGTGTAGCTTTTGCATTGGCAACTTCTTGTGTTGGCTGGGTAGTCACTTGGATTTATTCTTCACATTGCATACGCTTGGAAAAAAACAGAATATGATGAAAAGTATACATTCGAAAGATTATAGTCTGGAAGTGATATTGGATGAAGTAAATGTTGCAACGCAGCACATTGTTTTTCTCGATGGTATAAAATTGGGTGAATTTAACAAGGATGAGATGACATTACGAGGTTGGCTGGCTAAAAATCGAGTTAATCGTCGCCTAGTCGCGATATCTAACACTCCGTATGATCGCGTTTCACCAAGCTTTGATGATACAATTCACGTCAAAAAGTTTTTTGTATCATCGTGGACATTAGACGATTACTTAAGAGCTGTGGACAATGATGAGTTATTTGAATCTGCAAAAGGCAACCTAGATTCCTCACATGACACTCTACAAGTTGTTAGTCTTTTGACAAACCAGCAGAACCAAGTCATTGTTCTTGAGCCAAAAACAAGGCAAACGATGAACAATCGGAAAAATCTTGGAGGTATTCCCTAGCTCAATCTAAATATTATTTTTCTGGAGGAAACGTGAGGCGAATGTTTTGCAATTCAACAGAACCATTCAATCCCACTCGAAAGATATTTTCAGGGACATCAATGCATATGCAATATTGATATGTCGATATGAACCATATCGCAATGCTGAAATTTATAGTAGATATGTTTATAAAATGGTAATGCTTCATCGCCATCATATTCCAAGATTTTCGTCAATTAAGAAGACTTGAAAATGATATTTTGGTATTCGAAGTGTCATTCTTTGGTCGATTATCCTACACAAATATAACATTATATGAAGGTGAGAAAGTCTTAACTTGGCCAAGAGCATCAATCATTTCTTTCAATCTACAAAAGCCTGATAAATTACCTGAAATTAGTTGGTTTAAACCATAGTTATACAATGTTGGTGGGTATGATATAGGCTACATCGATCAAACACAAAGGCTTATTCGTTTTGTACAATTGCACAAGAATAAACAAACAATTCACTTTTAAATACTTTTACCAATTTCTACTTTGGCTTCATAAAGCACTCGTGCATTTTGAATTCAAGAGGGACGATTGAAATATTTTTGGTGCTTGCAAGGAATGAGATGACAAACTTTAAAATTAACAACACGACAGGACAAGAGCTATTATGCAATTTCCTGGTTGGAAAAAGGATAATCTTTATGTAGTTGGTTTTGAAGCTTGTAGTAATTGGAGAGGTATGAAGAAATATTTGGATTGTTTTTTGGCGTAATACATTGAATGACAATATGTATTTTGTATCAGGTGCTACTTTTCTTAATCGCACCTATCATTTCTCTATGTATTTGCACCTTGTTATCTAATTCAATGGAATTGACGATGAACATGGGAGAGTTGGAACTCTATGAAATTGATGATCTTCTAGGTCCTCTCGACGAAAGTAGTTTAGATGAAGACATCAAACCC
>JNBS01000652.1:0-17349 GCA_002081575.1 Thraustotheca clavata | reverse complement strand
GTACTTTAACAAGTGATGCTACGTGCAGCAAACTCAGCAGTGGAGCTTGGGGTTGTATATTATCCAACAGCCCAAATCCATTAAACTCGACATCAACAGTGAAAATGGCAACAGCAGCATCGATTGATAACAGCTCATCCCACACCACATTCATTTATGCAGCAGCAATAGTTGGTTGCGTTGTTGGTGTATTAGTCATAGCATTAGCTGCGATAATCATCAAAAAATCTCGCAAGGATAAAGCTGACACATCGAAAGAGCTCCAAATGCCAAAGCACACTACAGAAACACCCGTACTCTAATTGTTTACTATGTAGTTAATAATGTACACTGTTTAAACCTATTCTACATACTTCTAATTTACTCAGTTGTAACCAGTTTCTGCTTCATAGCTATAAAGGACGTTCTTGCTGAAACGATTTGCTGCTAAACAATGGCCAACACGTTGCCTAAAGAACTTTGGTGTGATGGCAAAAGTGTCAGTTCTGAGAAAGACATCCTTTGGGCAAAGAAAATTGTCAATGAAAATGTAAAGTGATGTCTACTCTAACTTTAAATTCTTGCTCAATAGGCTGCGATGTACAGCCATGAGTGTCTAGTTTGTCATAGTCGACAAACGGTGCTACTTCCATCCAGGGAGCAAATTTATTGTAGAATGTGCAGAACTAAAACAACAAACGTATATTATGAACCTCCACCAAACGATAAATTGCGGGAGCTTGAACGCTTGTTAAAAGAAGATGCAACAGGTATTCGTTATCTCACTCATAGCACAATTAATTTATTCTAGAAATGCTCACAAGTATATTGCAAGCATTTGATTTTGACCATAATAAAACAAGGCTAAGCGAAGTTAAAGCAATAGGTTTGTTACAAAGTGAAAGTGAATTATTTATTAACTCAACCAGCTCAAGGGCAACTGCTTAAAGTGGCAAAGGTATTTCACTTTTCAATACTATGGCTAGCTGATAATAGTTATACATTCCAATTGCTGTTGATATTGTTGGAGCAGTCATAACCCAGTAATGCTATGCTTTCCTCGACTTATTCATTTAAAATTTAGGTATGGATTTAACAGCAACTTGGAAGGAGTATTGAAGAGCATTCGCGCTCTTCAGGAGCATGTTGGAGATGATACCTACTTTTTAGAAGGCTTGGAGCGTCTACGTATCCTGTTTTCTCCATTTAATGCATTTGAACTAGGTAATGGCTATAAGCTTAAAGATTTATAACTGTGCCAATAGAGGATGCTAAAATTCGCCAAGACGAAGTAGATGCCCAGAATGATTTACTCAGACAAGAAGAATTGCGAGCTCTTGAAGCAAAAAAGCTAGAAGATATAGCCCAAGAAAGGCGTAATGCAGCACTGAAAAGAGCCAAGAAAGTTGCCCGTGGACTAAACCCTAATGAATGTACCATAACTACTATTTCATACTTGCAAACAAATGAAATAGTATACTTGCCCGTCATTGCAAGACAACCACCAAGCAGTATTGTTTTACTGCCAGGTCGGCGTGCTTTTATCAGTATTGTTGCAGATCGTACTGAGGCATTTCAATGGTACTTTAACGATGTTAAGCTATCAGAAGATACACCAGGCTTGCAAGGTACAACAAGCAGCTTTCTCAAAATTTACTATTTTACAAAATCGATGTGTGGAATTTACAAGTGTGAATGTACTAATGATGATGGGTTGATTGAAAGCTCTACTTGCACGATAACTAGGGGTAGTTTAAACTTTGAGAGCTTATCTCTAATCATGAATAGCTATACTGAAACCCATCTTACGTCGAAGGGTACTCTGTGGTGGTGTTCCTCATGCAATAACTCTAACCAGCTTCACCAATGTTCTAACTATTATGACGCCAAAAAATCTCCAATTGTATAGCTCATTAAATCTCCATCTCCATTCAACATTAAATCCAATGATGTACACCGAACAATTACTTGCCATGGCTTCACATAATGACCGAGTTATTGTTGGTCTGTCATCAGGATGTACTATTGTTTGCCGTAGTACAATTGAAGACACACCAGCAATAAAACCACCTCAAAATGGTGGCCCATCTTCCAGAAGAAATAGCATCATCAGCAATCTCGATGCAAAAGCTTCAGCCCGACGTATGAGTACATCTACAGCTACTGTCGAGTATTTACAAAAGTCTCAATCAACTTTACGAACAATACGATCAATTACATTTATGTGCAATAGCTCGTGGTTAATCCTTTCAGATTTGGAGCATACTATTCAATTGTACAACGTAGCCAACTCTTCCGAGCTGCCACTACTCTTAGCTACATTTGTCATCACGATACCAAAGAAACAACGCATTCTTCGTATAGCAGCTAGTTCATCCTTACTATATTTTGCTATGGCTTTTGAAAATACAAGACGAGTTGATTTATACCATGTTAGCTCTATACTCTACTCTAAAGTTACGATTCCAACAACATGCAAAGTATCTGCAATGGCATTTCCCCGATATGGTTATCAATTAGCCCTTGGTGAGCATGGTGTCATGTATGGTCACCTTCACGTTGTAAACCTTGAAACAAAAGCACGAAATGTTTATTTGAAAGCTCATTTCGGTCCTATTTTGCACATGGAGTATATGTCAAATATAGTGCTATGTTCACTGGGAATGGATCAAATTATCAAAATATGGGATACATCTATAAAGACATGTTTGATTGAATTTAATTCTTTTGCTGCTATGACATCTTCTCTTTTGGTGTATGGTTGTACTATAGTTGTGGGTTATTATACCAAACAAGTCGAATTGTGGGAAATTGAATCACTAGATAAAGTTCTTGAAAGTATTGAAATTGAACATCAATATGCTATCGTACTAATACAAAAACATTGGCGTGGTTCTTTAGCCCGATATCGTCTTAAGAAATCTACTGAAGACAACCAAGAATCAATTTATTAAATTTAAAGAATTCATTGAATACGATGATGCTACTTGGTTTAGAAATATGTCATCCAGTGGGACAGACTCTGGTTCTGTCGTGTTGTGCAATCGACTCAAGGAGATAAGAACATGCACAAATCCATAGGTATACGTCTAATTAAATGGACTCTCGAGAGTGCTCGAGACAAATTGTTACAAAAGTAATTGCTACTAAACCAAAAATAATGAAAATATTTTCAAATAAAGAGAATTAATGATACTTGAGTACAGCAAAATAACAAGATGAATCTGACGTATGCAAAGGAACTTTTTAAAGTCAAATTGGAGCTTTCTGAAGCTTCCAAAACATAAATTCATATCAAGGAAAGTAATGGGAATAATGTGGGATATATTTTGTAGTTCAATTTTATTCCGATGATGATTGGTTAAAATCTTTATCCGTTCAGTACCAACAGCCAATCTAATTGTTGTATTGTACTTTCTCAGGAGTCCCCACTGACGTTCCGTTGTACTCGAATTGCTCTCTTCTGCCAATTGCGTGCTTTTAATCCAAGTCAAATCCATTTCACATATGGACTCTCCGGTGCAAATGATTCAGTTTTACTACTTATCATTCAATTTTGATACAAAAATTGCAAATATTGAGACAGTTGTGAGAATGGAGGAAACTTTTGAGACACTGGATACTCTTTCGTATATCTGCCCAGTAGCAAATTCACCATGAACGACCTCCGCCAAGCAGCCGAAAGTCTGCAACGCGTGCTTGAATTCGTTGAAAGAACACAAAACGATGTAGTTCTGCCTACATCTCCAATGGCAGCTTTACAAAAGCGTGTTGTCGAGCTCGAAAATCAGCTTCAAGAAGCTCGAGATGAAAAAGATTACTGGTTTCGCAAGAGTTCAGGCATTTGTGATGATTTTCACAACTCTTTACGTCGTCCACGAACAAATTCAGAGCTGCGTGTGATTGCAGACACGATATCTCGTGGAAGTGAAGAAAGTTTAAGTGATTTGGACAAAGAAGATGGACCACCAAATTGGGAAAAACGTGCCCCATTTCGACTCTTGCAATGCAGTGATGAAGAATGTGAAGTATTTACAGCAGAACAACGTAATATTCGAACTCAACATCGTGCAAAAAACAATGTACAAATGATGTGGGATACTCCACCAAAGACTGTATTGATTGTGAAAAAACCAAATGATGATTTTGTGTCTGACACAATGATTTCCATTGCGCAATGGCTATTGAAAGAAAAGAACTTTCGTGTATATCTTGAACCAGTAGTTCATGCCACTCATGCTAAAGAGCTTCCTGGTACATTAACATGGACAAGTTCATACGATTGGATTGTCAAGCAAAATGAAATTGATTTTGTTGTATCTCTTGGTGGTGATGGCACTGTCTTGTGGGTCTCATCACTCTTTCATTTGAGTGTACCTCCAGTAATTTCGTTTGCAATGGGCTCTTTGGGCTTTTTGACACCATTTGATATCAGTACTCGTGAAGGTAAAAATCATCCATCAACTGCAATTTAACTTATGATAGAAAATTTATCGCAAATCATTCGTGGTGGTATATATCTTTCATTGCGTCAACGTCTTCAATGCACTGTACTTCGTGCTAAACCTGGTGTGACAGAAACCATTGCAATGCCAATTCACGCATTGAATGAAGTTGTAATTGATCGTGGACCATCATCGGCTATCGTTGACCTTGATTGTTATTGTGATGGCGTAGAACTCACAAAAATCAGTGCTGATGGAGTCATTATTGCTTCTCCTACAGGCTCGACAGCCTATTCTTTATCTGCAGGAGGTAGCATGACTCACCCAAGGTAATTTTCATTTTTCACATTTTTCCATATATAATATGTAGTGTTCCATGCATGCTATTGACTCCAATATGCCCTCATTCATTATCTTTTCGTCCACTTCTCTTTCATGACAGTGCAACTCTAAAAATTGTCCTACCATTTACGGCCCGCACGTCAAATGTAAATCAACTTGATACAATGATCTCATAGTGACGCCATTAGGTTAATGTATCTTTTGATGGGAAATCCAAATTACTTTTAAACAAAGGTGATGCATTGTACGTTCGTGTATCATCCTATCCATTGCCATCGGTTTGTCGTTTGAATGAAAATGAAGATTGGTTTGAAAGTGTCAAGAGCAATTTAAACTGGAACCAACGTCGAGAACAGAAACCTTGGGCAGGACCCGGTGATACCAAGTAGATTAATTTTTGTGTAATAGTACTAGAACCTATTTGTTGATACTATTTAATTTGCCTCTAGTTCTTGTTTAAGCAATTCGCATCGTGCAAGTGTATCGGAGAGAAGCATGACCACTTCATTGTGTACATTAGCTTGGATTTCACTCCATTCATCAATAGATCGATTTTGACTTGCTGGTTCAAACCCACCACTTAATGAGGAAGGACGACTTCCAAGAGTACTGGCACGAGTCCATTCAGTAGAATTACTAGCACGAGACCATTCAGTAGAATTACGATCACTTAAACGTTGTTGTGGTTTATGATCATCTTCAATCTTGGTGGGAGTACGAAAGCCAAGTCGAACTGGTTTAGAAGCAGTTTGAATCAATTTGACAATTTTTCCAAAAGGAAGATGCTCCACGTTTTCACCATTGACAACTACTAAAAGATCTCCAAGGCGAACCATTGTAATTCCTATAGCAACACCTCTACCTTGTGTAATTCTTTCAACTCGACAGCCACCAGTTTTCACTTGAATCGAACTTTGTTTGAGGCGAATACCAAGTTCCCCTTTTTTCCAAATAACAAAGTAGTCACAGCCTGAACCACTCAAGTCAACATTATCAAAATCCTCAGCTTCATGTTCCATAACCATCGGATATTGCTGGAAACAAAGTCGTCCACTATTTAATTCTTGATAAATGTGTGATTGTGTTTCAACTTTATTTAAAAGTAGCTGAAGTTGATTCATAAGATCAGGTAAATTATCTGCAAAATCATCAGCAATTGAATGTGTTCCAACAAAGCTCGAACTTCTACCAAGTAGAGCTTGTCGTACATTTTTTAAATTGGGTTGGTTTTCATGGTCAATATTATTCTCTTCTTGATCTGGTAATGGAGAGTAAATGGACAGAAATTCTAAATGTTCTTGAGGTAGTTTATGCCTTGGATGAAAAGCAATTTCAATTGGTAATAGTTTATCATGATTTCGCATCCATAATGCATCAGGATAAGCATAAACCAATTTTTCAAGTACAAAAAGCGGAATCTGAGGATTTTCACAAGCTAAATGTAATGGAAGATTGCCTTGTTGATCTTCATCACGTACAAGTTCTGGATTACTCTCAACAAGTAGTTCTAACGCACTCCAAGTACCATTTTCAGTCAGTTCATGTATACTCATGACTTGGCTATATTGCGTTTGTTACACTATATGTAGTAACAAAACGTATACAAAAATCAAGTACCGTGCTCACATACCAACAACAACAATAATTCAATATAATGGATGAATGGACGAGACTATGAAGGTATTAATCCATCTCTTCTACATGTTATTCAATCCCTTTTATACAGGAATATGCAAATAAAGTTCTCCTTATACGTAATACGTTTGAAATTTCTTGTCTTTCCTTCCTATGATTGATCGTAAACAATAATCATTTGTACTAATAAGTCGATACTACTGATTCAAAACACTCTCTTTTTAGTTTAAATATCATGATTTCCATCAAGAATCTTTATAATTCAAAAGAAATATCATGTAGTTTAATAATTCAAAAGAAATATCATGTAGTTTAATAAGAGTCTTCATAGTGTTTGATATTAATACAGTGTAAGATTTCAACCAAACAAAGATCTTATTGACATTGTAGAGAAAATACGCGACAAAAATTACATTAGAAATCAATTGTGATCAAAAAGAGTGTTTCTTTATACAATGGTAAGAGCAAACAATGTTTGGGACAAGCATTAAAGAAGCTAATTGTTGAAAAAAAAATTCACGTCTTCAAACAGTTCATTCTAGTCTTTAATCTCAATATCATACATCATATATATGGAATATTAATGTTTCGAATATGGAAAGTTATATATGTTTGCTCGATATCGAATTTTTTACTATTTGTTTTATCATTATCCATTGTTAAACAATGAAAGTAAATGAAATACAAGATGCAGAAGCTTTACCAGCAATCCATCGATCAAATTTGAAAAAAAAGCCAACTTATATCACAATCGGCATGAATGAAAATTTCCATGAATTTCTTGAACGTGTACGTCCATCAATGACAATAGATGAATTACAACATATTGCTCCAACATCTTTATCTCCATCATATCGTTGGATTGTTTTACATAATCCATTTACTTCATCATCAAATTTCATGTCAAGTAGTCAAAAAACACGCTGTTTAAATGAATTACATACAATTGTATCTAATTGGTGTAATCAAATGCCGCAATATGAACCTTCTCAACGCTTAAAACATGCTCAAAATGTATCAGCAACAATTTATGCTTTAGCTAAAGAGTACAACTATGGCTCTGGCAAACTCTTGTTATCCATTTCAACCCATCAAGTCAACAGCATGTGGCAAGCACTTGCATTTGCTACAATTCAAGGCAAACTTGGTTCGAATATTAAAGTTTCAACATATTCAACTCAAAATCCTCTTCATCATATCATTTCCATTGCAATTTCATTTAATTTTTGGGAACAATCATCATGGACTGAATTGCTTACCACCCTCCAACGCTGGAATGTTCAAATTCTTGCATTTAAACCAGATATCTTTGGACATGTTCATCATACGTATAACTTACGACACCTCCATCTTTCTCCATTTGTCTATTATCCAGCTTCTAACTAATTATATTCATCTACTTTCATATAATAGCAGTAATATATCCCAATATTTCCATTCACTTATGTTTCATCGACATGCAAATGCGCATCTCTTTGATCTGATTGAAGTTGGAAAACCCTCTAAGAATAAATACGTTCGAAACATCAAATTATAAAGGTACGTTTTGTGATTGGAATAAAATTCACATTATTTAGAAAAGCGGAGAAGGAGGAAGCTGTGATGTCCCATAAGCGGCGATATGACGATGGAAATGAAGGCGTTGGTTTACCACCTTTACATCGTGGTACAAAGAATGAAGGAATGAATAACAAAACGGAAGAACCTTTGGAATCAACAGTGATTGATACAATGGAACAAGCATTATTGAAATGTATTCGTTATGTGTTGTTATCGATGGATCCACAACAAGCACGTAATATGGCAAGTTATATGTTGTATGTATGTCATCGTGTTGGTGTACTATCACCATTAGCACAAGCATTGGAACAAAATGCAGAAGTACAACACTTATTGCAAACTACTGACCCACCAACTAAACATAATCAATGGCAAAAATGGTTCTGGTCGTTTTTAGGAAGAACACCAACGGTATCACCAGCAACATCACCAAGAGGACAAGGAAATTTAAATGGAGAAATGAATGTGGATGAAAATGTTGAAGTTGGATGGGCTGTACGGTATATGCAACGTGAAGCAAAATTACCAAAAGAAGTTAGTTGTCGAATGCGAAGAATGATGCATACTGAAGTCCCATTGAATCTATTTCGTGCAGAAGTCGAGTATATTAAAAAAGATGTCGACATTATTGGGTTTGTGACACCAGAAAGTTTTCCACCTACACCGATGGGAAGACAAAATCAAACTCAAAGAACAACTTTTTATACAGTGGCTGTACTTGATCTTGCCACCAAAGCATTGCAAGAGTTGCAAGCCAAATCCAATATGAACTAAACAAGTCCATTCCCACTGCGTACATTTGATTATTGGACTTTAAATTGTGGTTAACTTATAAGAATGTGAAAAACACACATTGCATATTCATTATCAACAATTTTTACTTTCGTTTCCACCACCAATAGTACAAACCCATTGCTACTAATCCAGAGTAAATTGCAGTGTCTACCGTTGCATGTTGAATCAACGTGTCTGTCATATCATCCAACGTGGCTGCTACTACATCCGTGATTTCATCCACAAGCTTTCTTTTTGTTGGAAAATCTCGACTTAATGGCACAATTGGTTCATCTCTTGGTATTTCTTCAGATTCCATTGTCAATGTACTTGTTTCCAACTCTTCCTCTTCTTCTTCCACTGGAGCTGGTTCTTCAGGTGCAGCAATACTCTTTATTACACCAGTGCTCACAAGACGATGAATGGTATTGCAATATTCTGCAATGACCGATGGTGACCATGCATGGCCATTGGTACCCGAGTAAAAGCCCAAATGTCCACCTGCATGGGTGACTGCAAGAAGAACATTCGGATTAGCTGCACAATCTTCATAAGGAATGCCTTGATGAACACAAATCGGATCATCATAAGCCGATAGAAAAAAAGTTGGAATTGTGATATGCTTGATATCTAAATAGCTCATAGTCAGCAATGATTAATACAATATTGAGTGTACATGGCACACATGATGCTTCACGATAAAATTCACTCACTGTATCATATCTAAACCATGAGTTAGAGATGATTATTCATAGAGGAAATTGTACCCAAAGACTCGACGAGTAAAGCGATCATCATACTCACGAAGGTTCTTGGAAGTGCGTAAATGGTCAAGATCAACTTCAGGATGATCTTGAAAAACTTCATGAGCATTAGTCTATTGTGCAAACGTTGAGGTTATTCAACAAGATGTTAAGTTGTACTTGATGAAACACGACATCAATCAGATTTTTCGTCATAATGTTGTTATAAGTATGACGATAAAACCAAGTTCCCATGAGATGATTGCTGGATGTAGTTAAACAATAGGGATTTCCAACAGAAATCATAGCTGTGAGTAAACACTCATTGCCTTCTTCACCAACAAATTTAGTCAAGATATTGGACCCAAGAGAAAACCCAAGACCGATCAAAGGACTTGTAGGAACGTGCTGTTGACGTAAATAAGCAGTAACTTCACGAACATCTTGCGTGTAAGCCGCACAGAAGAGCTACAATATTTTGAATAAATACGTGGTATAAACAATACCTTTGGTGTGACTACTTTAGTTTTGCCACAGCCACGCGCATTCATGACTACAACTTGCCATCCACTCTGCAGTAACTCCACAACAGTATGCCGCACGTATTTCTACATAAGTCAACGATAGCAAACCAGAAAATTCAGTTTAATACCTCATGACTCCCACCAGCGAGTCCATGAAGAATCATCTATTACAGCATCAGATCAACTCAAGATTTGAAATGCAAACGATAGTTGGTTTATCATAGTCATCGCTAGAGACAGAGGGCAATTGCACCCAGTCCAACGACAATACTCCACCATCGGACAATTCAAACAATTCACGTCGATACGGCACATGAGGCTCATCTTCTTCCACTGCTACCAATGCTGTTTGTAGATGCCTACTGATGCATTAGCTAAAAAAGTTGCAATCATTATACCCATTGAAAAGGTACCAGGTTGGATGATATGGTAAACCTACAAATACAATAAGTTTTCTTTCTATAGCTTAAAATTACGTAGCAAAGAACAACCACGCACTATGTGGTCCATAACATGATTGTATTGGTATGTTAAAGCTGGTACTCGTGCAGTGCAAGCATAATGCAATTTATGTAAACCAAGTAAACTCAACCGTACTACAACAAGGGCAAAAACACCAAGCCATATAAGCACCACAAGCTTTGTAAACACTCCAACGTTCTACACACTGCATTAGATCGATAAAAGCAAGCAATTCACCGTGTCGTTTGTCGGCCATAGCACATCGGCAAGGACGTCACCCAAAGCAGTCATCGCCAGCTGTCCTCTTTGCCACTCAAAGAGCGTTTACTCAACTTTGCTCATTCCTAATCTGTCGTATATTTTGTTTACTGTAGCTCTATCTCTTTATTTATTCCCAACCATTTCATAGATTCATTCTTGGTATCATAATGTGATGCCTTTTTATTGATATGGAAGTTCAAAAAATTATCAAGTAATTTATTCTGCAAATTCCGATACATGATGATTGTAAGCTCGTTTGGTTTGAACAATTTTCTTTTGTTTTTTCTTTTTGATTTCTTCATCAACTTGTTCTCTTTCCTTTCTCTTCTTTAGAGTACCTCCTTTAGCTTGTTGAGATGCTTTTGTTACTTTTGTAGAAGCTGGTGGTTCACGCAAACCAAAACTTTTAGCTACATGACCAAAATGTAAACTACGAACATGAAAATATTGTCGAGTTTCACTACAAAATACAATTAAAAAATGCAAATAAATGTTAATTACCTTGCATGGGTAGCGTAAGAACGTACAAAAGATTGAAATGCTTGACATGCCATGTCAAAGAGTTCGGTATCAGCAAGTACTGATTGTTCAAAGAGATATTGAAGTTCATGTACAATTACCTAAAATATTTAAGTAGGATATTAATATACAATTTATGGCTTACTTCATGAAGTGCTTTCTTTTGAGATGATCGGAATTCACCCTTCGAAGCACTTCGAGCAATGGTAGCTTCATAGTTTAGAGCGGTAAGGTTAAGACCTTTTTCTTGTAAATGTTCACAATAAGCAGCTTCAGATGGGAGTAAAAAGAGGAGAGAATTACCAACCTAAAATATCCTTTGTACTCAAGATCATACTTAATAATGTCTTACCGCCCCACTACGTGCTGTACGACCGACACGATGAACATAATCTCTGGTTTCTGTTGGTGGATCATATTGTACAATCCATTGAACCTGGGGCAATTGTCAAGTAAACAGAGTAAGGAATTAATACCGTGGGTAAATTGAGCCCTCGTGCAGCTACATCAGTGCAAAAAAGAATTCCTGCTGATGCTTTACAAAAAGCTTGAAAAGTTGACGTTCGTTCTTGTTGATTGACATTGCCATGAAGACGAAAGATAGCAGGTCCAAACATTTCATTTCGCTGTGGCCATGTACACTTTTGAAAAAGAGTTGTCATGAAATCGACTGCATCACACGTTGATAAGAACACAACAATCTTGGAGGCTTTGGCTATTTTGCATTCAGAGCGAAGAAAACTACTTAAAGCACACAAACGCTGCTTTGCTGGAACAATCATAAAGTGTTGAACAAGTTGCTCTGGTGTAGCATACACGGCTTGTCTACGACGAAATAAATTAGAGTATACATAATGTAGTAGTGTACTCTTTGGTATCGGCATCAATAAACCGGGGAGATGTAAGACTCATTGCTGCAAGTCGTTCGACACCAGAATTGATCGTGGCAGATACAAGAATGGTTTGTCGAACGACATCATCATCTTTCTTGGAAGCAATGAACTCTAGAATTTGAGTAATTGATCGTTCAAAACCCATATCCAAAAGGCGATCAGCTTCATCCAAAATCAAAAACTCGAGTTTGTTATAATGGAATGAGTGGGTATTTGTTAAGTGATCAACCAAACGACCAGGGGTAGCAACCAATATAGACACACCTATAGTAATTATTTGGGACAATTATTGAAAAGATAAACACCTTTACGAAGACGTGCTTTTTCAGATTTCTTCTTTTCACCACCGACAACACTACCAGCGACAATGTATACAGCAACTTTCAATAGTCTAAAGAATATTTAGCCATTTGCTGGATGGGCTTTTGTACCGTTCAAGTGTTTCCTGGATTTGAGTACAAAGTTCTCGAGTTGGAGCTAAAATCATAGCTAGACATCCATCGGTACGATTGATGCGTGGTTGCTTTGACATTAATCGATGAACCATCGGTAGACAAAAGGCTAAGGTTTTGCCAGACCCTGTTTCACTCTTTAGCAATACATCACCAGTTTGAGCAATTGCTGGAACACTCTTTACTTGAACACGAGTAGGTTTATCAAATCCAAAGCCACCATTCTCTTTTGGTTTTGTAAGAATAGTAACTAAATGAGGATGAAGCTTTAAATTTTCAAAGGTGGATGCTGAAAAAATTTCTTTGGAAGTTGACGATTTTACAGGAGCTTCGTGCACAGTAACTTTGGACATATCAATTGTTGGGCGTAAGAGAGCTTCTGCAGAATACGATTCCTTATTAGGATTACGTCGGGATCCAAGTTTTCCATTATTTTTTTTCGTGCTATTGTCCACGACAGATTTTTTCATTTCAGGAATATCTTGAATTAGAGTTTGTTTTGGTGCAATCTTTTCCTCGGGCTTGGCATCATCAATAGGTTTTTCTTCAGCTACAATTTCCTTCTCAATGGGTTCCTTTTCCACGGTCACAGGCGTCTCTTTAATGGGCGAAACCTGTTGGATCAATGGTTTGGCACGTTGAATTTTTACTGAACCACCATCCTTTGATTGATTTTTTTGAGTTTTGGCTTTGGCCTGCTTGGCTTTTACTTTCTTTTGACGAAACTTGACAACTTTACGCTTCACAGGAGCTTTAGGAGCAGTACCGACAGCAATGTTGAGAGAGAACCCATCGGACATGATGACACTTTTCTTATTGCTACCAATTGAACCAATCCTTGGCATAAGCACGAAAGTGCTTATATCGAGAATGCTGTTGCTTGTGGTGCCACGTCATTTGTGACCTTTCTTGGTATCAATAATGTCATCATCCAAGTCGGTATTAGATCTCTTATTGTACAAAGAGATCGTGTATGGCACAGCATTATCTATGGAGCCCATAATATCGCGTGTAGCAGCGTTTTTAGGCTTTGAGGTACAGGATTCAATATATATTCACGATGATAAATTATGAATTTAAGCATAAAATTGGTTCCGACCACACACGATTGCGTTTTTTAGTACAATTGATGGTGCTTTCACTTAAACACTACAAACTAATAATGAAGAATTCCTATTACTATCGTGCATTACTCGTTCGAAAACCTACAAAAAGTAAAATGACTCGAATGCATGAATTAATTGGTATAAACTTTCTTCATATATTACCTCACAAATATTCTAATTAGATTTACATTATGAATATATTCATTGCATTGATTTATCATTTTGCCATGAATTCGTCACCGATGATGCAGTTGGTAAAATTGCAAAAAAGTGTATTCAATTACGTCAATGTGTTTTATGGGGATGTCATCAACTTACAGACAAAAGTAATTCTTCAATTTACAAAGTATTCATCACTACTGCTTTTAGGCATAATTGCATTAGCAATCAAGTGCCGATATCTAACTTTTTTAAACTTTGGAGGCTGCTTTCAAATTACAGATAAATCTCTAGAAGTTATCGGACGTGAATTACTTTATCTAGACAATCTTCACTTGAGTGGTTGTAAAAAGATCACCAACACTGGTATTGTAGCATTAACACCTTACAGTCGAGTAATTCTTCAAATCAATTCCAAAGACAAATTTCGTATTCCAATGGAAGTATTACAAATCCAATTTTAATTCAAATTAACCTCATTCATAGTTTGATCTACATCACATGAAAACTCAATTGCGAATGTTTGATTGCAAACAAGTACAATACCGTGAAATGAGTACCAACGTTTATGAACTTATTGCTTGTTTTGGGTCTCGTCCAAAAGCAGTATCTCTATGGTGTGCTGTAGATGCTAAAAATTGTCAAAGCAAATATGTTCCCAAGCTCACAACATTCGATCAAGAATATCATTACAAAGGACTCTTCCAGTGCATTTCTCTTAAAGTCTTGAACATCACTGCTTGTCCTCACGTGACGATTGCAAGCACAAGCACTCTATTAAACCACCACGTACACATTAAAATCCTTCAATGATCTTTTTCAATAATGCTCTATTCATTCCAAGAAAGCATTTCATTAAAATTAGAAAATACAAATCTATGCGAGTTAGTTTGTCTTTTCCTTTTTAGCTCGAGCAGAGCGATATTTTCCGACAACATAGTCCATGTATGCAACAAAGCCAATTTGAACCAAAGTCAAAAGAGGAAGAAGTGCCATTTCCAAGATGGTATTTTTGCGAGGATTGATACCATTGCCAATGACACGTAATAGCCAAATACCAATGTCATTTGTGATAGCGTACACTCCGTTAGCCACTCCATCAATCATACTTTGAGCAACTTGATCAGGGCTAAGAGAATAATTTAATTTTTAAAGTTGAAATCATGTAAATTACCTCAAAAGATCAGCAGAGCCTTCAATTTCTTTACATTCAGCAGGCTTTGTCTTGTTTTCTTGAATAAAACCAGGGGAATCAATATTGCCAGGATAGAAGATATGTACATTCATCTTGTAAAGCTTGAATTCATTTCTATACTTAATAAATAAACAGACTGCAATTCATTGTAGCATACCGCAATGCATCAGCAAAACCACGAACGGCAAATTTTGTAGGACAATATTGAGTATACCCGATGAATGAAAGCAAGCCACAACCAGAACTTACAAATACAAAAGTACCTCCTTCATTGCGTTCAATCATAGCTGGTAAAGCAGCCTAATGTCAACTTTTAAGTTGAATTGCATTTTTATCACGATAAAACCTTAGTTGCATGGACAACTCCAAAGTAATTAAGATCCATTTCTTTACGAAAGATGGAAATATCTTGTTCAAAGAAATACCCAGGCATTGCAGCCCCAGCACAGCAAACAACGTGGTCAGTCACACGATTATGAAAAGTATTGGCAGCAGCTACTGCCTTTTGTACACTTTCAAAATTGGTCACATCACACGATTGAATAAACACAGGGTGCTTGGCAATAGCCTAAGCAATATCATTCATGAGCTATGTGCATTTTCATCATTAACATACTTGAATTTCAGCTTTTGCCTTCTCCAAAGCATCCATCGATCGTGCAATGATCGTCACCTACAAAACAACATGATTAGGCTAGAAAACCAAGGGAAATTCATACTTTAGCACCAGCTTTAGCGTACTTCTTGGCTGTGGCCAAGCCCAGACCAGTGCTTCCACCTTGGTTTGATCAGCAGAGACGAGAGCAAGCTTAGTACCTGTGATGACGACATGTTTGCCGTCAACTTTAAAACCAGGAGCGGTCAAGAAGCTCCACACTTGGCTCAACTAGACAGCTATGATTAGAAATCAGCATTAGCTTTAGCAAATACAAGCAAGAGCCCTCCAAAGGCAGCAGCAGCCCACGTGGCCCAACAGCAGTGGCACCCAAGCATCGAAATTTCAACTGACTACACAACTGGCCTGAAAAACTCTTTACTGCTGCTGTAATAAGCTACGAAGCTTTCTCAAGCTTTTATAAATCAAATTGCTTTATGCATTAAGCTCTAAATTTGATGAAAATGTAATGTGGTAATTTTTTCATTAGTTATGCCCTCCAAAGGCAGCTAAAGTACAAATTAACTTTGTTTATGACTCAAGCCTAAAAGAAAAGAATACTACGCATAGCTTTGGATATTTAAAGCTTAAGGAAAGACATAAGTCATGTATTATTAAAGCATAGCAGCTACAGCAAGCATGATAGCTGAAACACCAGTCACAAGGGAATTAGCAGAATTCTTGGAGAAGCTGTTGCCATTACCACTACCTGATCCAGGAGCTTCAATTGTCGAGCCAGAACCAGAGGTACCATTAATGGAAGTACCTTCTTGCTTCTTTCCAGTAATAATGTCTTGACCAGGGCACATTTTAGTTTGTGTTAAATCTGGGCACAGCATATCGGTGACTGCGTCTGCAGCCCATGTCGAATCTTTCAATGTGGAGAAGCCTGAAGGGCATGAAGGTGTAGTGGTAACAAATTCTGTGTAATCTGAAGCTGATGGAAGGGTTGTATTTGTTCCCGTGTAGTACTTGGCAAGGTTATCAAAATTGGGCATTCGATTGTATTTGCATGTAGTGTTTACATGGTCACAGGTTTCAGGGGAAAAATATCCCAAGCCATAATTTTGAGCTCCAAATGAAGTAAATGGATATGGTGCATCAGCTTTACTGTTGGCATTTTCAGTAGAAAATTCAAATGCAAAGCCTCCAGTAAAGACATCACTAAAGTCCTTGGACAAGAGCCAAGATGCTTGTACCCAAGGACGTTGAGCAGCATAGCCCTTGACTGTAGGAAAGCCTTCATTGAGACAACCAAATTCAGTGAGCATTGTAGGGCCAGCAAGTTTATAAGATTGGAAATCCGAATGAATGAGTTTAAAGCTGTCACCAACTTTATCAACAGTGGCTTTAGGATCACATTGCAAGTACACATTAATGCCATACCCTAATACAATAGATTAGCTTTGAAATAGTCATGATGAATATTACATTCAGCATTTTCAAGTGTATCTTTAGGATCTGTGCGGCAATTGTAGTAAAGAGCATTTGGTGATCGATTTGTATCTGCAAGCACAACACCAACAGGAATAGGACGCATCTTGGAATTGCATTTTTTAATAAATGCACGCATATCACGAATGAATTTCTTTTGGCAAGGGCCATTGACAGTTGGGTCTTTAACGACATGGTTCACTTCATTTCC
>JNBS01000651.1:0-14717 GCA_002081575.1 Thraustotheca clavata | reverse complement strand
TGAACGAGCGCGTGTTGTATGACAAGAAGAATTGGACGTGGTTCTTGTTGCTTCTCGTTGTCTTCTGGTTGCATCAAGCTACAGTTAACATGGAATTTGAAGGACAAAAAGGATTATTGAATCGCTTTTTTTGGACGTTTGTTGTATTTCTTTTACCACTTGTACTTGTGACGCATACTACTTCGCATACATGGCGTCGAGTAGCAGCAAGTCTTTTATACTTTGAATTAGGTACATTTGTGATGTGTTGGAGTAATTCTTTGGCATGGTATCGAAATCCAAAAAATTTATTACCATTACCAGACCTTGGCCATGATTTATTCCCTGAATGGAAACATTTACCAATTAATCAACATGTATATCATGAAGAAGCAGAAAAAATACCTGATATTGTAATGGCAATTTTGACAATTACTACAACGATATTTGCAGCATTGCATCCTGCGAGATGGAAGATTATTCAACGATTTTTCATTGTTTATGGCTCGCTTTGTATGATGCGTTCTGTCACTGTCATTTCGACAAGTTTGCCTGATAGTGCTGAAAAATGTCGTGCTATGACACCTTTGGGCAATCTACAGGTACCTTTTTAAGCGTATTTTTGTAGTAAATCTATGTTATAGAGTGGAGCTCATCGTTGGGAAGATATTACAATGCGTGCAGTGCTTGTACGAAGTTTAAAGCTTTTAGTCCCTGTTGGTGAAGTGACGTGTGGAGATATGGTCTTTAGTGGACATTCGATGCTCATGGTTCTTTGTGCTATGGTATGTAAATATATTTGTTGTGTAGTTTTTGCAATGATATGATTTAGACGTGGCACACTTACTACAAATGGGTACCTGGCTCCATTAATTACATGAAAGTCACGATTTGGCTCATCACAGTACGATAATCACATCGTTTTCTCAGACTTATTGCGTTGTAGATTGTGGGATTGATTTCAATCATTTGGGTTCGTATGCACTACACATTAGACGTTGTATTAGCACTCTATTTCACTGTGACAGTGTGGAGGTATGATTCATGACTTACAAGTGATTGAAATTACATTTTTCTAGTTCATACCATCGTATTGCAAATGATGTAAAAATTGGGCATCGTTTTTCGATGGTATGGTTGTTTGATGCTTTGATTATTTACCCTGCTATTGAATGGATGGAACGTCCTGATGAAGGTGAACTTCATCTTGTTGTACCTCCTCCAAAAAACACTGTCTTATCTCCAAGTGCTGACAGTGAAACTTTAAAGAGTGAAGAAGATGATGATGATGATGTCGAAATTATTCCAAATCCACAAGCTATGGATGTTGATATTACTCCTAAGCGATCAAATCGTTTTAAATCCACTCCAACCCCGCCGACTCGACGAGGTACACGGGCCCGTGTAGTGACCCAGCGATATGTCCATACCGAATAGAGTTATACAACACATTAACTTGCATAAAAAGAATCTATCGTGATGATGCTCAACTTGCTGGTAGTGGTAACAAATACGAAGATGATGCTTGAGGCAATACTGGGGTCGATAAATGAGTGATTTTTGCATGAATCACAGCTTCTACAACTTTAGTTTAGGAACAAAATCATATATTTAATCATACTTAGGTTTGGATTTTGTGAATAATCAAAATCATCCAAATTCATATCAAATATTGCACGAGGTATTGTACCTTGTAAATTATTTTCAAACAAGTACAGACATTTCAATCTTTCAAGTTGAGCAATTTCACAAGGTATTTCATCTATTAAAAATAATAGCGTCAACACAATCACAGATAATCTGACCTGAAAAATTATTAGTAGACAAGTTAAGAAAAGTTAATTGCTGACATGCTTTAATTGAGTGAGGTATTCTGCCTACATGTACATGAATATGATAGCAGATAGTCACAAGACAACATACCAGACAAGTTATTATTCCGAACTGAGAGGAATTGCAAATTTTTTAGTTGACCAATATCATTAGACAAATCTCCATTAAAACAATTAGCACGTAAGTTTAAATGTTCAAGCAATGACAATTTGTACAAAGATAAAGGAATAATTCCTGAAAACGAATTATACTCTAATGATAATGATCGTAATTGTGTTAATTGACCTAAATTGTCTGGTATTGTATCTACACCATGATGTAAATAAAATATGAAATTGTATGCAACCTGAAAAGTTGTTATGTTGTAAATGAAGGTGTGTTAAATTCATACATGCTCCAATTTCTTTTGGCAATGATCCTTTCATCACATAAGTAAATACATATCCAATTACAACTTCTTACCACTTAAATTATTACAACTTAAATCAAGAGATTTCAAACGTTTGAGCAACAAGAAATTTGGTAGCAATGAACCTTATAACAACTGATTGAAGTATACTTTTTTTACAGACATACCATGAAGATGATTACCTGAAAGGTCCAGTACAGTCAGATAAGTCATAGCATTTATAGATGACGATATGCATCCTATTGTTTGTAAGTAATTGCACAACTCAAGTTCATGCACCACAAAGTTTTTCACATGGTAATTCAATGCGGGTGATGTGACCATATTTAATATCAACTTGATACTTGGTCCGATCATACGGCTTATTCTTCTCACTTGTAAGAATATCTAAATTGTTTTCTTTTTCCAATGCGGAACAAAGTTCTTTCCATGCAGATCGTTCAGATACAACAAGGTCGTCCATGCCACTAATTCTTTGCCCCATCAGTTTAATGTGGTATTTTAAGGTACAATTGATACTATAACTACTACATATTGCTACCTGTAGTTGTTTTAAGTCATAGTTTTAAGCATTGTCTTTGTGTTGATAAAGTACCAATTTGGTAAACTAATATGCAAGTATATGATTAATATACAACTGCGTTGAGAATGCGTTGTATAAAATGAATCATTCATATATATTTTCTTGCATGGGTTTGAAGAGAAGTGAAGTTGTATGTGCATTACATCTTAAGATGCCTCTTATCCCATTCATTTTAAGTTTGCTGTTTGTATAAAAGAAATTCTGAGTAGTGATAGTATACAAACACCAAATGGCAAATTGCAACATGCCACGATTTTACAGAACCACTTCTACGTTAACCATTGGATTTGTGTACCCATCCCACAGTCTTCAAAACAATTTCAAACAGTTGACTATTGCTCGGAATTGCGTCCATGCTTTCATTTTGAATTTTGCATCCTTAAACATGCTTGGTGGATTTTATGCTACAACTATTAGCGATGCTCAACGCACAGCTAAACATTTTGATCGTCAATCTCGAATTGCTAGCCCTGGAATGAAAGGCACTCGACAACGTTCTGGTACAAATGAATCGGAATTTTCCCATGAGACTCATGCCTCTGACCCAACGTATCTCGAATACAAACCATCTTTTCGCTTTTGTTTGGACTCAATGGTTGTGGATTTAATTAAAAGTGTTGATGATGGTATTGTTCATTCATCTCCAAATGCCCATAGCAAAACGAAACACAATGAAAAAGTTGGCCGTCATCATGTTGAAAACACAAAAAAACCTATCATGCGAGTTGCGTACTCTGGTGGCATCTTTACTTAAATGAAAGTTAGCATGTCTAGATTGAATAGACATCTATTATTTAATTAAATTACCATTGAAATCAACGTGTCTTTCATTAAGTTGTAGAAACAAACGCTATTGCTTCTGGTGTCCTAATGAAAGCAACATATTGCAAGTAAAATTTTAGCATTGCAAACTCAATCTGTGTATCAGGAACAATCAAACACAAAGTAGGTGTCGAGAAGAGTGGCATTAAACCATCTATTAAATTACAAGTACTTCAAGAAATAATGTGGTAAGAGTAGCTACATTAGATTGCGTTCACTTTGCCTTTTTCGTTCTTTCAATCGATGCTCCGTGGATTCTATGCACAAGGATTGAGCGAACGGCCAAAGCCTACCAAGGAGCATTCAAGAGAAATTAATGATTCAATTGATTCTTCAATTGACACATTGTATGATCTTCCACATCAATATAAACCCGCCTTTCCATTTGATATGGAACACATTTTACTTGCATTAAGCAAAGGAGTCCAAACTAAAGTGACGCTTTATTTAGACGAATCGATGACTGTAAAACCAGATTTGGTAATTATGTAAATGTACTACGTAAAAAATACTTTCTACTACTATTATGGCTACATTTGACCTGAGACTTTGAAATTCCAATGATAATAATGTGATCACATTGTTAACCTCAACGATAACAAGCAAAATATTGAAATTTTCACATTGAGATCTATTGAGCTCTATGGAGTAGGAAAAGGATTGTATTTCGTTCAACAACAATAAATCTAATAGGAGGTTCCACATCGCCTTCAAATCTCACAGCCTCAATGCTTTGTTGTTTACTCAGACATTAGTGGATAGCTTCAACTGATGGTAAATCAAAAAAAATGCATGTTTAACATTACTTTTTAAGATGCTTTCTGCTTCATAATTAAATTGCCATGAATGAATCCTATCATTTTTACATCGTAACACACTTTTACAATTGCATTCTTGATATTTTTGTTATATGAATCTTAAGAACCAGAATCTGATCATCTACATTTTGTTCGAATTGTGTTGACTTTAATGCAACGAGTAGCTCAAAATACATGACAGTCGAAAGTACAAACATTTAAATTTGATTTGAATATGATTAATTACTGTATTTGGGTGACCACATACAAGATTACATCACTTTTTCTTCTTGCCCACATTGCTCTTTTTCTACAGTACCTACAACCACTCACTAATTTAAAGTACAAAATACTTCAATATTACATTGCTCACATATCAATATAATATAATTTTAACTTTAAAATCTTTACCTTTACATTATCCTCTCCCAAACTATCATATTCTTCCTCATGTGTTCAGGACTGTCCAGACTTGCAAGAGCCATCCATGTCGATGATACCTCCACATGTTTATGTGGGTACCTACTTTACATTAATAGAGAATTTGCCATTCTCACATTTGCTCCAAAGATCAAAGATGCTACGTGGTTTTTACGTCCAAGGTTTAAGTCAAAAACAAAAATCTCCAACTCAATCAACTAAACGTTTACACCATCCAACACCAGACTTTAGTCTTGTACGTTCATCCCAAACTGAGTGTATGGACTCTACTGAATCTGTGGCTTCAGGTCCTGACAGCTCCAAACATCTTGAATATAACCCAACTTATCTATTCAATTTGGATTCCATGTTGATGGATTTAGCTGGAAGTGTAGATGGAAGTAATTCACCATCTAAATTTTCACCAACTTTACAAGCTAAAGTTCGCTTTGATGAAATGGAACCTATTCATCGCTTTCATGGTATAATCGTCTAATATGTAGTTGTATTTTATTAATTATTAAACAGTATTTCTTTTGTTGACCTTACCTACTTGACATCGCCTTCTTCAATCATCCCTGAGTTGGATACTTGTTGAAAGTCCATGACTCCATTTGTATCCATTTTGTTAGATTGGGAGATTTTAAACTTCTGGAACAATTCACAAATCTCATTGTAAAAATGTTGATTTCCATCTACCAACAAGTGTTCATTTGCATAAGCTTCTAAAGATGGTATATCGTCTTCAATTAGATAATGTTTTTCAAAACAAATTTGGATTGTTTTCACAGCATAAACATCAAATAAACAATGAATGGGTGCATGATTTGTTTTACCATCGCTTTCCCATATCGATGCGCCCTTTGCAAGTAAAAGCAACACAATGCTTTGATTATCTAGAGAGCACGCGACATGCAATGGAGTGTAGCCATCAGTAGCTCGTTTAACTTTTAAATGAGACGACGCATTAGACGTAGCTAAAAGAACACACAAGACATCCAAAGACCCGCGTTGGACAGCAAAATGTAAAGCTGTACCACTCCAAAGTTCATTTAAATGGACTCGAATTGAAATTTGAGTTGATAATAATGGTGTTAAGTACTCAAACACATCTAATGACCGACCAGCTGCACAAGCTAAAGTTAACAATGGAACATCAGCTCCTTCAGGTTTTAATTCAGCTCCAGCATGAACTAGTTGCCAAGTAGCATTATCACTATGTTGGATAGCATAATGCAATGGTGAAAATGCAAATTCAGCTTTAAGAGCTAGAAAGGTTTGATCATCAATAAACTCGGATCGAGGTACCCCATCGGTATGTTCACCACCCGAAAAAAGTAGGTGGTAAGTGTCAAAGACATGGTTATAGCTTGACACCTGAGCAATCCCCAAAGAAAAATGATTAACGACTGCACCATAAGCTACTACACCACCATTGTCAATCAGAGCTGATTCATGCACAAGATTCAAAGGGATTCCTAAATGTATCAAGTAATTAATAACACCTGCATTAGATCCCTCTTGATCAGCTTTAGCAGCGAAATGTAAAGCATTTGCGTGGAGCATTGTTTCTGTAGCCAAATTGATCTTATATCCATTGGTAATTTCGTCTAGCAGTGCAATTCGCGTATCTTGGCTAGCTATTTCATATCTCCATTAGCTTGTCATATTTTACAAAACAAATGTACCGTGCATACTTTGTTGAGAAATTGATATATTTGATTCATGTCCTCCACAAGAAAAATGAAATGGATAGAGCCCTGATTGACTTGGTTGTAATAGTACATCTTCTTTGGGTGATGGACAAATTACTATGCTTGGTGGAGCTATAATTTTAGATAAACCTTGATTAAAAATTGCCTCAAGCTCGACAATACGCTTTTCTCCAGCCGACTTTCCTTTACGAAGGTCTTCAAATACACCTTTTGTTACTTCGTATTTGTGAGCAAGATTAAGAATTGTTTCAAGTAGAACAAGACTGTCATCTTTACTGCAGCGTCCCATACAGAGGTAGTGCAGACTAAAACAGCCAAATCTACGAAAGAATTGAAGATGTGATAATGACACGTGAAATATTATTACTTGTCTGCAATAAAAGGGTTAGCACCATGTTGTAGCAAAATTTGTGCTGCACCACCATGACCGTGAATTAATGCAACATGAAGTGGAGTTTGGCCAAGTTTATTGCATGTATTTACGTTGGCTTTGTATTCAATCAATAGTTTTGTCCAATGCACTATATTATCAGGCGAGTGGTGCTCTGAATTATACCGAAAGCAAACATGGCACCCACGAATTCGAGCCCTGAGGTAACATTCAGATAAAACCCAAAGCAAAGGAAAAGAGCCCATGTCCCCACTGATGTTTGGGTCACTACCTCGTTCCAAACATTGTAAAAAGAATTTTGGAATGTTTTCCACTGGAATTGTATCAAGAGCAATAGCAGTCTCCATTGTTCTGCCACTACCATCATGCCAAATTCTAATGAGATTCTGAATCGATGTAGTTTGCACCAAGTCTGTTGATAATAATGCGTATTTCAAGACAGAAGCACCATCCCCAGTAATTGCATCAACTGAAGCACCAACATCCAAGAGAAGTTGAATTATTTCTTCGTGACCAGTACTAAATGCATGCATTAAACATGATTTTCCTGTAAAGTCTGCTGATAATGGGGACACTCCAGCAGCTAGCAAAGAACTCAATGTAGCCACTTGGCTAAGATCTATAGCCATATACAAGGCTGCTGTTAAGGTGTATTGAAGACGCTGAAAGTCATGGGGCACAGACAATAATTGAGCATAGCTAAAGTATGATTATATAACTTTTTGGTGGATTAAAAGCTTACCGAGCTGCAATTGTTTTCGATCTGCTAATTGCGTCAGCTTGAGCTGCTGAACCATCTTCTTCGTCATCAAGAAAAGCCTTTAGTTTGATTTGTACGCTACTCTCACGAACTCGTCCAAGGTTGATTAAGTACTGTGTTAAATCTTGAAGCAATTGGCTAATGCTTTCATTAACTTGATGTGACTCAATTCGTTGAATATCGTTAAGAGCTATAAGCATTGGCAATGCACCTTCATGTAAAGCAGCATTGGCAAATAGATCAATATCATATTCATCGGTTGATGCTTTTTCATCGACAACTAAAGACTGAAGCAAGTTTAAAGCACTTGCAATATCGGCGACTGGAGTATTAATTCGCTTGCAAACTTGTAATACCTCTGCAATGATACGTTGGTGTGGTACCATAAATGCTGGTGTTTCGGGAAATGGCCAATGCCCTAATTGAATTCCTTCTGGTGTACTTACTTTCATAGCGTCAAGAGCTTGATTTGCCTCTGTTCCTATGAGATTTCTTTCCACTGACACAATAAATTCTTGTGTTTGCTTCAAAAGTGATTTTCGACCGTTTGGAAGAAGTGGAATTGGTTTAAGAATTGCTAAAATTTCAATATGCAATTTAAAGTCTTGAGTGTCATGTAATAGCTGAAGTAGCTGCCATGCATAAGCTGCAATACGTTGAGTTACTTTATCACCAGTCATAGAGATTTCTTTCACTGGAGCTTTTTTATCCTTTGCACCTTTCTTTTCCACTGGTGGTGGCTCTAATTCACTCAAGTTAAATTAACTTGAATTGGTGACCAGAATAATACCTTCAGGTCGAGGTGTCAACGTAGCGAGCCATACACCAAGACATTGAGATAATGCAGCCACAGCTTTGGCAGCCCATACTTGTGGTTTATATTCAAGTGGTGCTACATTTAAAGTTTCAATACATTTGTCATCGACGCCCCAGGTAAAACCAAGTGGGTTATCAAGTAGAATTGGTGAGTCTTGACGATGCTCAAGGAAATATGCTATTAATGCAGGCACAGGACTCTTACTTTCATCTCCACAAGCCTGTAAATCATTATTAGATTGATATAACTCAGTGGTGAATTACATCACAAGTTTCCGTGCTTTGCACTGATAAATATACCAAACATTGGGATATGTATGTGATAAAGCTGGCGTAACTTAAGCTGTCACTGTGTTTAACTGCATCACTTTCACCACTTGGCGATTGACTCTGTAATTTAAATTGGTCTTGTAAAATGTTTAGTAAATATGGAGTTCCTTGTGGTCCAAATTTGCTTCCATTGCTCTTTTGCTCGACAATCTTGGCTACAAGTCGAACTAAAATCAAATTAAGGGATGTACACTTAAAATGCGAAATACCTCCACGCAATAAGGTCATTGTATCAGTCGACGTAATTATATTCAGAAACAATTCGTAGTTCATAAGTGTTCCTAACAATTATCATTACATTTCAAACATTTCGCCATTGTCATTTACCGCGATCACTTGATTCACCAAAGATAGGATCGTCAACTATATTACTTTCTTGAGTCTTTATGCACAGGTGTAGTAATTTGTCAGCTACATTGCGAATATTTTGAATCACTTGTTGCATTTTAGTAGCTTTTTCTGCTCTTAATTTTGCTTGCATTTCAAGCACTGTTGGGTCCATATCTTCCACAGCCGGAGGTGGGGCTTCTTTTGCTTGTTTTTCTTTTGTTGCATTAGCTTTGGAATTCTTTTTTCCTTTTGAATCAACTTCTTGGACTGAAGAATCTGCTTGCTCTGGAGGAATAGATTCCCGGTCATCAATCACTAGATAGTGCAAAAGCGTAGTCATTATTCCAAGTTTTTTTGCTTGTGTATGACACAATGAATTCCTTTCAATGAGACGACCAAGAGCAGCCAAAATATTTAAAGATGTTGACATATTGCATTTAGCTCTGAGTGGGGCCGAAGCCACAGCACAAACCATATAATTCACTGCCTCTATAAGAATGCTGTCATCACTTAAAGTAAATTGGCTTGTAATGTGCAAACGAACAAGTACAAGCACTGTCATATCAAGACACCTTGATGCTGTAGCTATTTCAGGGTTATCTATTTCTTCAGCACTCTTGACTGTATTTGCGCAAGACTCTAGCTTTTTTGTTAAATGAATAACAAATTGCTCAGCATTAAGCAAGCTTCGTCCCTTTTCTATACAAAAATGTAAAAGGAGTCACCCAAGGTATTTACCAAAAGTTGCAAGCCATTCTACAAGCTGAAGAGTTAAATCGTGAAAGCAATTATCAGTATGATTGAGAAAACCAACTAATGTTTGAATGACGTCTGTCGAGGTTTGCAGAATATCTATATAAGCCTCATCGTTGGCTCCCTTCAGTAGTGTAAACAGGGCGGTTAGAGCTAAAAATTGTAGCTCAATATTGCTACTATGTAGGACGCCAGCAAGTTGAGGGATTGGATTACCAAGTGTGAACAGATTAGTAAGGAATTCGTCTCGAGAAATGTAATCATTTGGCAGAGCTGTCGAATGTTCAATTAGTTCGGTGTACACTTTTACAGCAGCAATCTAACGTTGATTATTATTTTTTGCACAAAGAAAGTTTACCTTGGAATCATCGTCGATAGCCATTGTAAGTGTGTTTAAAAAGTATTCACCACTTGTCCATGGAGAAGTTGCTTTGCTACCTTCTTCAAGTAAAAAGATTGCTATTGTCTTGTTATCATTAATCTCAAATTATAATCAATACCATTATCATAGCATTTCAGATTCTTGTCATTGGAAGCTATTAAACTAACAAACATAAGCAATGCTTGGTGTAGAACTTCATGTTGCTACAATACTATAATCAATCAGCTACAGTAGTTAAACATACCTTAATACGAGTTAGAAATGCCATGAGAACTGAAAGACAACCTCCTTCACGAAAAAATCGACCATCAGTGGCGCAATATTGTATTCCTTCAATTTTTTTCCCGGTGTCTTTTAGCTTGAGTAGTTTGGTTGTACGCTTCCAAGCTGATTTCATTTCTTTAGTTAGAGGTTGTACACCATCTTGATCATTAGAACTCTTTGTTTTAGAAGATGGTGCAGGTTCAGTCGTACTCATTGAAAAACTGTTTACAAGTAACTCCAGTAGTACAAGAGTGTAGCTAACATCATTTCTAACTCAAATAAATACCAATGCTCAGCTTAAAGATGCTTAAAACACCACACACCTATGGAATCAACATGATATATGCATATCTCTATTGATTAGGTGACGTTTGCAAAAAAAATTAGTGCCAAGGGTACACCTAGAAAGTACGCTATGGTTCATACTACAGAAATTTGATAGCTATAGTGAATACAACTATTTGAATACTTTTCATGTATATTGGTTGCTTGGGTGCTAAACCAAAGCGCATAGAAAGTAGTGGTGAAACTGGTTTGCTCATTTTAGTTAGTGTCAATTATAAGCATGCAACTTTCAAGCGACAACAATTTGGTTGATCAGGACGATGATGCAGTAGATCGATTATTTGGCATTGATTCAAGCCATTTGTTAAAGAGCTATCTCCCTAATGCAGATTGTTCAGCTCTAGTACCTCAGGTATAATGTTGTTGTAATGTGTAAAAGTGTGAGTTTACTTAAGAAAAATCAACTCTTTTTACGATCCCAAGTAAAGATTCCTCGAATTGATGCGGTAATTCAACGATTTATTGCGTGTATAAGAGTATTGTCTTAGAATCGGTTTACTTCATGTCCTCAAGTCTCTACAAGTAAGTTTGATTTTATGATGGTTGTGTAAAACTTCTTGTAGTTGATGAAGATGGTCGAATTGAACGTAATCGATCTAATGTAAATTATATTAAAAAAGCTCGTCCTTCATCAACAGGAGCAACGACATTAAGTATTCCACGAACTTTTAAACGTCAATCATATAAAAATGAAAATCAACTATGGATAGTCCCACCAACTTGTACTTCCTTATCAAGTGAAACACCACTCGAAGCACTACAAATAGCTTCTCAACGATTACCACAAACAAATGAACAAGATACATTTGCAAAAAAATTGCAAACATTTGAAGCTCTACTGAAAGAAAAAGATATGCGTCAACTTCATAAATGTAAACCACCTCCACCTCGACCAAGTTTTATGAATGATCAACGACAAGTTCGGCAAAAACAACAAACGCTTTGGACAAATGAATATCACCCACGACGAGAATCACCAGCTCGTCCACAAGTCCAAGTTAAAGATATTCTTGTGCCAAAATCACCATATCGGCGTCGACGTTCTCAAGTTTCTATGCAAACTAAATAGTTTAACATGCAATAGTTAGTTATTGATAGTTCAATGGACAGCCTAGTTATTGATAGTTAAATAGTCAACTTAGTTATGGATAGTTTAATTGTCAGCTATAGTTAAATAGTCCACTTTGTTATTGATAGCTAAATAGACAACTTGTGCACTTTTTAATTATAGGAAAAGTTATTATAATGACTGGGCCAGTGCCGCTGGTTGAGTTGCTTGATCATCGTCGTCGAGCTCGATCACCTATGGGCACACTTTCTATAGAAGGTACAATGCATGATTTATCTCTTTCTGGTGTACGTCCAAAGCCAGCTACTAAAAAAATTAATCCATATACTTCTTCTTTGGAGCGCACGCTATTTCCTCGTGATAAAAAGCCCCCAAGGCGTATTCAGCATGATATGACAGTGGGGTCAATGCTTAAACAAAGTGTAAAACAAGCACACAGTGATTTGACAAATTTTGGCAAATGTTGGGCAACATCAAGTAAACTCAGTGAAGATGAACGAATGCGTCAGCGATTAAAGACATTGCATATGAACAAACACTTTGTATCGTCTGTGAAAAGAAAAAATGACTCCAATTTGTTTTCATCATTTCAAATGACAAAACCAGCGATTATAAATGCTACTTGGAAGCGATGCTCGACACCATCAAGTGATAGTAGACCAGTTTTTCAAAGTAATAGTTCACGATGTTCCAGTCGAGTTGGACGCTCAAATCAAGGTGGACTAGAAGATACACCAATATCAATTGCACCGGGTGTTCGGAAACCAAGTTTAAGAGATTTTGAAATGATTAACTTGCCTGAAGAAGATGGCACCAAAGCAATATTTCGTGTACTGGGTGATTGTCAAATAAATGATTCTGTAGATTGTTTGGCAGGAATTACATGTTGGGAAAAATAATAAATTTAATGCAATAACGTCATCGTCTTTTCTAAGCTTTATCAGTTTTTCATGACTTTATCTCAAGATGAACTTGCTGCTTTAATGCGTAAATTTCGTATCTCAAATGAAGATATCAAGCAACATTCTACTTCATTTGTTCATTCATCTGCTCTACCTGAATGGGAAGAGGATTTAGAAGCTACAGATCGAGAATTTGGCATTGAAAGTAGTCATTTAATGCAATCATACTATGGTGCGACTTTGAGATCACAAAAGCGATTAACAGCTCTACTCCAAGTCATCAAATATGTAATATTTGAGTGCTAATACAATTGTAGGTAACCTCACTTCAGTCTCCAAGAAAATGTTTAACTTCTGTGGAGGTACGCGTATTATGAGTGTGAAGATAATGGTGGTTGTGTAGTTGACAAAGAAGCGAAAATTTAAAAAGAAATCATCACAACAGCATAATGCAACCCGAAATCTACCACGATGTACTTTAGTAATTGATCAACCAAAAAATACTTCACAACAAACTAAAAGGTCCATCTCCAAGAATGACAGTAATCGAAAAGGCAACTTTTGGCCATCATCTAAGCGTATTTCAACTCCACAACATCATTTAGCTACCCGAACAAACAACGCATTCTTAAATGCAACGACGTTGGAGCATACAATAAGTCCTCATAGTTTAAAAGTCCAGGATAAAAGAATTCAACGTCCATCCTCTGCTGCCCCTATTTCTTTACCAAATACTGCAATCCAACGCCCACGATCAGCTCATTCAAACTCAATTCCTTCCGATGCGATTTTACCCAAGGCAGAAGCATCTTTAATGAACCAAAAACAACTATTGATGCTCATAAATCAGTCCAAGCCAACACATTGCAACAACGCTGAAATGTTTCTTCCTTTAGCTACAACCTTTGATGGTAAATTATCGTTGTTTCCTCCACGACATAAGCGTCAAGAATTAATTCAGTAATTATACGTATATTCTGTAGTTGATAGTGTCTTGGACTGTTTCCCAAATAGTCCAGGCACCAAACAACAATAGATCAGAGAATCAAGACTTTTAATGAAAAGGGTTTGATTCCTTAATACTTTAATGAATGATACGTTGAAACTCATTTATAGGGATGCATACTGAAATTTTCTTAATTACGAGCAATATTTATTATAGATGTTAAGTTAGCCATAGCAGCGAATACGGTCAGTGCAACCAGTGCGAGCACATTGACCTCCTTTTTCAAGATACCGTTGATGATAATCGTCAGCATTGTAGAATGGTCCTGCTGGCTCAATTTCAGTCACAATCGCATCTTTAAGATTTTCTTCTTCATCTTTCTTTACTCGCTCAGCAATATCTCGTTGTTCATTTGAATGATAATAGATGCCAGAACGATATTGAGTTCCAACATCATTTTTCTGACGATTTAATGTTGTTGGATTATGAATTTCAAAAAACTTTTTGACGAGATCTTCATACAATATTTTGTTTTCATCAAATTTAATTTGCACAGCTTCAGCATGTCCAGTAGTACCAGTACACACTTGTTGATATGTTGGATTTTCAATGTTGCCATTGATGTAGCCAACATGGGTGTCAATAACACCATCGAGGCGTTGAAAACTTAATTGTACACTCCAGAAGCAGCCAGCAGCAAATGTAGCAAGTTGTTCATGAGGTTCTAAAGTTACTTGAATTGTCTTTGTCATGTTGAGATTAATTGTAAAATGACAATTTCATAGTCATGTTTTAACCTTGATATTTGTATGTCATCTGAATTCCGAGGACGAATTGTGTCCTTGACAAAAATTTTAATTTTTCTAAAGTA
>JNBS01000650.1:0-13832 GCA_002081575.1 Thraustotheca clavata | reverse complement strand
AAATTTAATTATAGCTTAGTGGCTCCACAACAATCTATTGCTTCTTTACACAAAGTAATGGAAAATTTTGTTAAGTATTCTAACGAACATGAAAAACTTACCTCAGAAAAGGTAAATGTCGACCTATTTATATAACTATACATTATTTTACGAATAATGCAGCTTAAGACATGATATTTACAATTTTGCATTCCTCTGGAGTAAATCACCATATTACTCTCGACAAGTATATCGAAAAAGCATTAGAAAATTTATACACTGCAAGAGCAATTAGCTGTTTATGAATAGTATATTTTTCTCAAAATAATGGGCTATTGGTGATCTGATTGGCTAAAATAATATGCTCGCTCATTTTGAAGTTTCCAGGATACAATGAAGTTGTTGATGTGTGTTGTGATCGGCGACGGGAGCGTTTTCGGGGTGGACATTGGTGAACGCAAGAAAGTCGGTCACTTGAAGGATATGATCAAGGAGAAGACGCCATCGATCATCAAGTGCGATGCAGACCAACTAACGCTTTACATTGCAAAGAAGGAAGGCAACTGGCTAAAGACGGAGGATTCTGGTGTGCTGAAGTTGAAAGAAGGCGTTGTTACTACGGCGATCAGTGATATGATGAAGAACGAAATGGATCCAAGCTATCGTGTCTGCAACACAGCGTTCGGTTTCCCTGATGAAGACGCCACTGAAGATGGTGAAATCCACGTTTTGGTGGAACTCCCAGAAGCTGCGGTTGGTGTTGCGGATGATAAATCTTCGATGGCACAAATTGCGAAACAAGTACGCGAAATTCATGAGCAAGTTGTGCAGAACAAGCTAAAGCGATACGTTCACTCACAGGTCGGATCTACCAAGGGCAGGGAGCTACTGCAAGACTTGGATATTAAGGTGGATCCTGTGCTAAATGTCTTTTCCGCTGCTGGAGACCGCACTTCGGCTAAAGCATTCAAGTGGGGAAGCGTTTGGGATGAACGTGGGCAACACATCACACTCACTGAGGAGCAGCAGCAGCGAGAACGATATCGTGCGTACGTGGAAGACAATATTGGCGATGTGCTCGCGGAGAAGAAGCTTTGCGTGATTGGCGTGGAAAAAGGTCAGGACATCCTCACCGTTCGAGTTCCAGGTCGCTCTATTGAGCTCGCAGGACGTACGGATCTCCTCGTTCTGAGTAAACACGTCAAGGAGAACCCTATTGATTTGCTATTCTTGCCTGAAGTGAAGATGCTGATCGAAGTTAAGAGAACAATCAAACCACGCGACGTCTTCCAGGCATTGTCCGAGCTAATCGCTCTGGATCTGCTCTCCGACGACCCAGTGATGGCACTGCTGACCGACTTATCCAACAATTGGCAATTCTTCTGGGTCTCCGAAAAGCGCAACACCAAAGTCACCATCCGCAAGGCAATCATCAAGGACCCAGGACAAGCTTTCGAGATGATTAGATTGCTAATCGCGCAGCCTCCGGTTGCTGCTGCAGAGTTCAATTTTGCGAGCTTTGAAGCACCAGTCAAACGACGCAAGTTAGCTGAATTGCTACCGTGTATCAGCGAAGGTGTTGAAGACGCTGAAAGCGGCGGCATACGTGCAGCTATCGAACGATACTACGATGTCGCAAGCATGCTGGGTCCCGACGTTGAGATGGCGCGTGCTGTGGCGAACCAAGTCACTCGATCTATTCCTGCTTTCTCCACTTACCCTCCCAGTTATATCAGCTGATCATAAGTTAACAATCACATAATAACCCACTTGAGGTAGCATGTCAAGTTTCCTCATGATGTCATATTTACAAGAGTTGCTGTGGTGCTTCAATTCTCTAGTGAATATAGTGAATTGCAACTAGTCAAAAAGAATTGAGTGCCATCGGGTTTACGTAATTTTGCGCGCTCTTTCTCTTGTTGTACCCTACTGGACATAAAATATATACTCGTTTGAGTTGTCATATTTAGTTGTCTATCATCTGATTTTATACATTTTAGTATCTCAAGTGTCTTTAAACTATATGACAATTGATGTTGATATCTCAAAAATAGAATTAATTGGGACACCTTAATAGTGTTAAAATTATGTCCACAATATCCTGAGATAATTTCATGGTTTAGTATTTTGATCTGTAATGGGTAAAACACCTACTAAGTGTAACGTTTGATGGAGATCCATGATATCCCCAGACAACTTCACGCACAGGTTCACGAAACCGACATTTCTTGGATAATCACCATGTGTGTCCATAGTGGGCGAAACATCTACTAAGTCTAATGCTTGTGAGCCCGTTCCACAAGATCCCGTTGAGATACTCTGCTATCGTGTCAACACAGCTTCGAAAGGCGCACAATTGCTGACTCATTGTTTTCGTGGACTTGATCGGTTGATGGCAAATTGGTACATGCTGATGGATCCCAATCGTATTGAATTCTGGCTCTCAATGGCGTTAGCACTCTGTTTTCATTGATAGATTGCTAACTTAACTACAATGGCGTACTTCGTCCGCCAAGACGTCAGGACCTATCTACGACGTTGAATGTACAGGATTTCGCACAGGTCCCAAGTTATCGTTAAGTATTGAACGATGACCCTGATGAGGAAAACTATGTTGTTAAATTTTTTGTCTCTAAATGACGACAGTAATAATCATCGAGAATAACAATCAGACGTACGCAGAGAAGTTCAAGTTGTGCATCATCCAACTATTGTGAACATGACGAGCATCATGCATGTATCAACTACGAACAATTACGAAAATTAAAATACTGTTCAAAATCGTAAAATATCTTCATGAGAATCGCACTGAAGGATGCAGAAATGATGCAATCAATTAAGCTGGTGAGAAGGGCCATTTAGAGATTGTGAAATATCAAGAAATAAATGAATACCGGTACGTAAAAATCCTTGCGAACGATCAAATATAGGTTTGCTCAGGTCATGCACTCTTGCTCATCATACTTACAGAAGTTATAATTTTCGATTAGTAGAATTCTAGATGTTTTGACATCAATAGGTACTGAGATATTCAATGTGTGAAATATGACGTTCTAGTCCTGATCCTGTAAAACAAATATCATTTTTGCATAATTGATACCCATTCTGTAGACATATTAGATTGAACTCTCAACTTCTTATCGCATTAAAAATTGTTGCCTCCTGTAATAAAAGTTCACAAATGAGTGCCAGCATAGTACTGCAAAGCAATATCGAGTAGGAGTACACTATCAAGTATGTAGAAGAGAACCTTGAAGAAACCTAGTGGCTTAGCCGTACTGAAAATGTTAAAATCATGTATGACAACGGGAGTTGGTTGGCATGGTTGACAAAGAAGTATAAAAAATCTCGTGGTACAAGGAAAATACATCGATGGAAGAAAACATGGTTTGGTTAAAATGCAATTCTCAAATGGAGATAAATAATATGGTGAATAGTTTCAAACTATGATCAATGGCCAAAGCACACACATGTACAACAATAAAAATATCTTTATTGCCACGTATGTCCCAGGCATGAACGAAGGCAAAGGCACGTATGAATATCCATCATAAAAAATTGAAACTTTGGAAATTAGGTACAAAATACAATTGTGGATAGCGAATTGCTTTTTAACAATGGAGGATATTACACACCCCATTCTTTAATAAACTAACACGAAAGAGTGTACGTGTGTAAATGCTGGTGTAGTAAAAGATACGTGAAAAGGAGATACTTATCAAAGTGTTCTGATAAAAAGAAACACTGCGATGTGTGAGATATTGTAAAGTATTGAGTTAACTCGAGAAAATCGACCCCTTGAGTGTGATAAAAACACTATTCAAACACAATTAATTGTCAAATCAAATCCATATCTCAACAAAGAGTGTGTCATTGGTGAAATTTTGCCAATAACAACATCATGATTGATTACACGATATTACTTTAAATATGATCATTTGTTTGGTTAGCTTAAGAATTCGGTATCAGAAATATTTTGTGGATATTTGAGTTACAACTTGAGGACAACATCGTATGTCAAGTATCTGCAAGTGACTGTCAGAATCAAGCGCACACGTTGAGAAAACAAGTGGTTGAATTATTAAATCGATTCAATCGTTGGGATTAGTTCTTTTGACTGTCTGATTATTGCACAGGTAGTAAAATCAATGGATTTATATGGCATACTGTCTACGCATCGCTATAATAGTTGTAGGACTGAAGCTTCGAGAACCGATCAGAAGTTGAGAAATCTGGAAATTGATTGACATGGTAGATGACGTAGGATTCATTTCAACTTTTAGCACAATCCGATCACATGCCCCGAGTAGTGATAGTTCATGGACAGAAATATTGTCAGTGGTATCCGTGGCTTGCAGAGGAATTAAAAGCTCTTGAGTGTCAGGTATTCATTGCAATGTATTTCTAGCATGTGAAAGTATTGGGTTTAGGTTGTGTTGAAACATGAAAATGATTATGTCGAATGTGACCAAGACACGGTATTTTAAGGTCAATTGTTTGTCGTATTAATTAGGTGTAGATTGTTGTTGGGTATTGTTCTGGAGCAATAGCTGCTTTGAGGTAGTACTTTTAAAATTGGTTTGAACTAAAAAGGATAATAGAGTAGCTGAAACTACAGCATTAAAAGGTATCTCAAAATTCCCAGGCTTGCTTAACAAAGAAACTAGGTTTGATATTAGTCGCCGCGTCTTTAAATCGTAACATACTTTTATGACTTTATACTCAATGCTCGATAGAAGCTTCACATAAATCATCATGGGATCTAAATCAAATCAAGTTAAATTGCCCGTGGATCGTTCAATTTGGCTCACCCGATGATCCTTTTGTTCCTGAAGCTGATCAACTTCGCATCGCCTTGGCTTTATGCTCTGATTTTTACTTTTTACCTGGTTTGTTATTTTTCCAACTAAAATTATTAAGCACACAATTAGGTCGTGGAAACTATGAAAGTCATGCTGCTCTTGATCTTCATTGTCTATTGTATCACAAATTAAGTTAAATATTCTAGTTGTTAATGAGTGGATTTAAAGAATATGATGTTTTCTTCTCTGCACCTCGTACTGTGTTGAGTTTTTGAATGAGGAACGATATATCATTTTAGAGGTGCGTTTCACACTGCAACGTAATGCGTCAATGAATCCTCTTGGGTATCAAGAAAACTATTGCATGTACGTACTTTCTTACAGCATTAAATAAATGAGAAAGTAGGGACTGTCATTTGCAGTTTGACTGTGCAGCAGATTTCGCCAATCACCGTGAAAAGGTAGCAAATACTTGTTCAAATATCTTAATTCCCAAGTGTAGTTTTGCATCAATAGTGAATACAGTGATCCAGCCAAGTTTCAAGCATTATTAGACGCAGAATTTACAACTTCTTCAAAGGCACAAGGCATTACATTTGGCCAAATTGAACAATATTTAACTTCTGGCTTTGCACCATCCAATATATCACAATTATCTTTATTAGACCTCAAAACCAATCTAGCACAGAATGATGTGGAAATGAAGAAATTAAGAAAGCAACTTGTTAAAGACCGAGAAAAGGAAAAAGCTCAAGAGCTTCGAGCTTTGAAACTTAAACAAACACAAGCTTTGCTGGCCCAGAAACAAGATGACGAACAAGTACAAGAGCTTTTTGTTGCCATTGAAAGACAAAAGCAACAGGAACTTGAAGCACGTCTTGTTCAAGAGCAAATCAAGAATGAATTGCACCATCTTGACCATGTAAGTCGATTGTAATAGTATTCGAATTAAAATGTAATAGGAAGGAATAGCATCTCTGGAAGAAGAAAGAAAACGTGAACTTTTGGAGCTTACAAAAGCTAAAGAAGCTCTATTGGAAAGAGAGCAAGCTGCAATACGTGAAATAGAACAGCTTGAACAACGAGTTAAAGCTCAGGTACTTAAGTTGATTTGTTTTTAGACGATTTTTTGATCAATCGTAGGAGCTCGAATTTCGTGAAAAAGAACGACTTGAGAGCTCTAAACTTACTGATGTATCAGAACAAGTGCAAGCAACTCGGGCTCAAGCTTTAAGAGCAGAGCACATGGAGCGAAGTCGAGTATTTGGAGCTCAAACAGCACAGTTTAAGCAAGAGCGTCAACAGCTATTGGACCAACAAGCTAAACTCAAGCAAGTGCTTGATACAAATGATAACCAGGAAGAGCACGAAAAAGTTGATTACGAAAGACGAGTTCATGAGCTCGAAATGGAACTTAAGAAAGTTGCCAAACAACGTGAAATGACACTGGCTGAAATGGATGAAAAATTGGTGCCTTTATTGAATGAACCCCATTCTTCAGTGGACGAGCAAACCGAACCAGCTATCACATGTATGTTATAGTTTTACAATTAAGCTTATGATGGCTAGTTCCTTCTCCACCAAAAGCTAAAGTCATACCACAACCTGTTGTAAAGAAAACTACTATTAAAGAGTCCGATTCACTAGAACAACTTCAGCAAAACTTAAAGCCAGCTGAGCCGAAACCATCTACACCAACTAGCCCAGATATAAGCCAGGTGCCACCACCAAAACAACCAAACTTACAACCAGCAATGCTACCGAATAATTACCCAGTATTGCCTCCAACCATGGCACCTGGCATTTACACAGCAGCACAACAAGCGATACCACCAAGCTTTCACCCATTTCCTCAAGAGAATTCACCTTTCCCTGGAGCATACTTCTACCCACCACCAAATGGAGTTTATGGAGGTATTCCACCACAACAATACTCACCATGGGGTATGCCACCTCAGGTTTATATGCCACCAACATATCCATATTATTCACCACCACAGTATCACTCTGGGTTAGCAGCCACTGGTGCTGCTATCATGGGTTTTCCACCATTTCAGCCATTTCCGTTTGAACCACCAAAAGACCCTGAAACAATTCGATTACAGCAACAACTTGATCAGCTCAAACAACTAAAAGAACAGAGAGATTTTGAAATGGAAAACATCAAATTCAATCAACTAATCCAGTGTTTACAAGGCAAAACTCCAGATATCTCTAATTTCTTGGGTGTACCAGAAATGCCACCAAAACAAACTGAGGAAGATAATGAATTAAAATTACTTAGACTTCGTCATACTCAAGAAATGCTACAAATCCAACATGAAAGAGACATGCTCGAGGAACAGGAAAAGGTATGAATGTGATTTTGTCGATTTATAAAATGTTGTAGCTACTTGTGGCAAAAGAAATGGCTGAAAAACGAAGAAAGGAAAGCCAACAACAAAAAGAACACGATGAATGGCTTGCACAACAAAAAAAAATGGTCATGACAATGAGGATGAATAAAGTTTTAGCAAAAGAAACACCAGGAGTCCAAGCACCAATTGAATATGATTCCCAACTTGGCTTTACAGTGTTTTGGGATTATGTGCTAAGTGTGCCATTAAAAGCTCAATTCTTGCAGGTAATGAATAAATATTAGCTACGATTTAAAATGAAATAGCTAACTTATGCTTTATACGGTGCAACTACTGTGCGATCGAAATACAAAGTTATTCGTGCTCATGAATGTGAATCTCAAAGGTGTGTTCTTTCAACTCGGCGTGATTTTGAACAAATTGATCCAAGTGCTTCTTTGCGACTCGTAATTGAAGTATAAATTACATTACTCAGCAGAGGTCATTTTGATCATAGATTGCAATGGTGTCATCCCCAAATGACAAAACAAAGCCACCAGTATCTCTTGGGTGGACAGCAGTAAATGTATTTCTACCATCACTTAAACTACAAGAAGGAAAATTCAAGCTTCCAATTAGTATTTCACCACTTCCCCAGCCATCATCACAATGGGATTTACCAACAGCTCCATTAAATGATGACAAACTTAAATTGTATATACGTACCACACATGCAGCTCAAGCTGAAGATTCATCCAAATTTCCTGTTAATCCTGATGCAACAGCTAGTAAGGCTATTTGACGTGGTTACGCTTTAACCCATTCGATATAGATGAATATTTAATTCCTCCAGAGCAAATTGAACAATTTCAAGCTAAATTAAATACTTCGAGAACTCCAGTAAAGCCACCAACACCACAAGTCACACCAGCAGCAACTATAGCCCCAGCAGTAGTGAAATCAACACCACCTATTTCAATAGTACCTATCTCTTTCTAGCTCTAACTAATCTCTGATTAGCCCAAAGTGGACTTAAAGCCATATATTATCATCATTTCTCAAATAAAAAGCACAAAAGAAGATGCTTGGAAAGAAGTTTCTTCACTACTAGTAAAAATCACATGACGAGTCAATGCTTATGGTGGAATTAGATATCATTTACTAAAGATGGCAAAGATGCTCTTTGGAAGTCTGATATCTTACAATTGGAAAATTCATCAACTCTTTCAGTGCCGATTAAAGCCCTGGTGGAATTGCCACCGTCAGTAGATATTTTGTTGACAATTGGTATATCTGGAAATCAACCGATAACTTTAAGCACAACACTTAATATCAGTCTATTTGAAGATAAAACACTTAAATGCTCTAGTTCAGGTAAAAATATGTTCAATATCTTTTGTTAAAGTGAATTACAGATCCTAAATTGGAAGGCTTAATTACACTGAGTATATTACCTGAAGCTGCTCCTGTCAGTACTCCAATCTCGAGTCAACGCAATGGTACAGTAACAATATTTTACATGAGTAAGATGACTATTGTAGTTGAGGAATTCCCACCAGTAGAAGCAATGTTTTTAGCTTTGGATAATTCAGCATCACGGAAGAATCGTCTTTTCAATCAAGGCAATGGAGTTAATGTCTATGTTGATGGAGCTAGAGGTTTACCAAATACGGTAACCATTACCAAAGTCACAGTCTTTGCATTTGCCATTGATATGACATCAATATCACCCCAAAGAGACTCCTTTTGCTTGACAAGTTTGGACGATATAGCAATGGAGCCAAGCTTTAATTTAGTAAGCAGAATTATCGTTTTCACCACTTAAAAAAATTGTAGCTACTGGAATATCGTGAGGAAAGATTTAATTCGACAATGACTTTACTCTTTCGAGTTGATACAATAGAGAAAAGTTCCAAAACTCCACTTGTTCTTGGTTATGCTGCATTTCCCATGTTTCTTGATAACGAGTCAAAAAGTCAACCTAGTAAACCAACAGTTCAAGAGTTTAGTTTAAATGAAGGTGCTTTTCAAATTCCATTACGCCTTGGCGTTCAAGTTGGATCGCCAACTATCGATATGACAGCTAAAGCGTGTGATTCATTTCTTAAACTCTCTTGCTCAACGCTTTTAATTCGCATCAATATCGCTGCAAAAGTATAGATTTTGTATCTTGTTGATAAATTACACTCTATGTAGACACAAGATGGATTACAAGTACTTTCAAGGAATAATGTTTCTCAGGTGGATTGGGAAAGCCAAAATGTTGTGATTCCACCGCCTAAGTACTCAAATGGTGTTTATGACAGTGTATTAGCTCAACCTACTGCAATGGAAGAAAAACTATATGCAATCGTGGTATGTTTTCAAGGTATTTATGTAATTTATAAACACGTAGGAACGGCGTAAGAAAAGTACAGTAAAAGACGCCCTTGTTGGTTTGGTGGAGAACAATATACTGGAAAATATATCTAGTCTACTTGAGGTATGAATTTGCATTATATTATCTGAATTATTGCAATAGAAAAAACCAAAACTTTCTGTACTTGAAAACTTGGGCATTTTCAAATTTGAATCTGAAATTGGATTTCGTATTGCTATTGATGGCTTATATAACCTACCCACTGGAAGTGGTGTCTTTTATAAAGTACTTGTAAGCATTTTTCCACCAGCTTCATTCTACCAAGTAAATCGTTGGAATGTTACAAAGCTCATGATATTGTAGAGTCCAACTTTGAGTGATGACGTTCAAATGACAATAAATTATAACTGGACAAGTGCACAATCCAATCCTGAATTTATTGATGGCTACATCGTAAGTAATTTGTATTGATGAGAGCTATGAAAATGGCAACTAGACTTTTCGTGATATTGCCATGTTGTTTAAATCGGACTTAACTGTCCTCTTTGATGTTCGTAGCATCAAACAAGTAAAAGGCGAATATGTTTCACAACCATTTGCTTGGGCATATATAAAACCAATTGATGCAAAAAGCAATTGTATTTCCCCAGGATGTTTTCAACTTCCATTATTCAGTGGTGCAATTACCATGGTAAACAACTTGTATATTTTAACTTGAAAAATGAGTTAGGAAATCTTACAAAATGAAATGGACTTGAGTGCACTAATTGAGCAAGAAACTCAAAAGAAAAAAGGTTTAATATCTTATCTTTCCAACGCCTCGATTATCATTCGTATTGAAGATAATCAACTACCTAACGTAGTACCAACTTCATTCGTACGTCCATTCTGTATTGATTCTACAAACTAATCCATATTAGTCTTCAATCCAACTTAAAGGTTTACCCACCCAACTCTTTTCAAAATATACCTATGATCCATCTACTGCTCTTGCACTCAAAAAGAAAAAGCCATTAAACAAACTAATTCCATCCAAACGCACAGAAAGGGATTTTGAAAAAGAACTTAATGTTGCATTTGCTAAAGATATGAATATCACCCACTACTCTTTTTAATTTCTCCACTACATCTCCAATGTCTTCATATATGTATTTTAACCTTAAATTTCAAATTTTCATTGAAAATATATCGATGTATCAATAGTTAAACCCCTAACTTAAACCCCTACCACTCTAACATTTCATAGATACTCTAGAACTTAATACAGTATCTCTACCTACAATGCAATGGACGTAACAAAGTATACCCACTTGTATTTCAAGTTGTTTAGCACGAGTTTCATGTAATTTTCGATATGTACGCTTTTTAAACTTGCATCTTGTACTAATAAATCCCTTCCACTATAATAAAATGATCGCTGCAATACTTTACTCCAATTACGGTACTAAAACGTATACGTTTTATCACTTAATTGACTTTAAACGTCCTACCCAATAATGTATGTAATCATAAAACGTAATTTAATTGGAGTGACTATTTTATTACTTACATTTGTATGTGATTGTTTATAAAATCGGCTCAGTGTCAATCTTGCTGAAGTTGGGAGAGATGGAACAACACTTGGAAGCATTAAGCCGTGAGATGCAAGAAACTCTCGTCTCTCTTGGAACTCCAATAGATGAATCTAAAGAAGTGGATAGCTCGAATGAATTAGCAATGAATTTGCCAGAGCTTATCCAACGTATGCAGCAAATGGTGAAATTAATGGAGAAAAACACGGAAATGTATGACTCGCTTAAACATCGATTGAGTTTTTCCCATGAAGAAAATGTCGATACACGTTCCAGTCTTTGGTTAAATGATTATGGAAGAGAAAGCGTATATGTTGGTAGCAATCGAAGCAGTCTTCATGATTCATTTGGTAGTTCTCGTGGTTCGGAATTAATTCATGTTGCCAGTGCCCCATCACGTATGACATTATCATCTTCGTTTGAGACTCCAGAAGAAGAACCAAGACAATCATTTGCATTTAGTGAAGCTTTTCGTAAACCTACAGCTCAAGTGACTGCTCGCCAGCGTAAAACGTACTATAAATCGCCCTCTTCAACAGCTAATACGGAGCCATCAGTACCTGTGAATCGTCAACGTTTAGCTGTAGCTGCACCAAGTGCTTCAGCATTCCTTACAACGCAATCAGAGTATATAGTGCGTTGGAGTCAAGGTGATCTTGGGATTTCTTTAAATAATTTTACATCGGATCATCGTGGATTGCAAATTTCAAGTTTAGAACGCTCTTCTACGTCTGTAGCTTCAGGCATTGGCAATGCTCGTCTTGGAGATATTCTTGTATCAATTAACCGTCAAGCTGTGGAAAGTTTACCATTTAATGAAATCAAAGAAATTCTCAAGAAAACACGTCGACCGATGCAATTAGTCTTTCGATCAAATCCATCAAATGTGACTTCTCCATCGTCTGCAAAACGCTATGTGAACAATCAAAGAAATTTTGAAGAAGAAGCTCCTGTTACTTTGGGTACTACACATCTGAAAGACACTCCATCTTTATCAAGTGCATCTACGGAATCAACCGAGTCAAATGTGAGTGAAAATACAGTGGAAGAATTGGAAGAATGGCTTCGAAGACAAGATGCAATGCATAGTGAACTTGTTCTATTGTTGACAGATACAATTCAGCGATGTGAAGCTTTAAAAGAAGAAAATTTTGATCAATTGCAATTGATGATGCAAAGAACGATCAAACGAAGAAATTCAACACTTTTACGTGTGGATTCGCATGACTTTTAGGTAGACAATGTAATTAACAAGTATATCGTTGATCGAATCATGCAATTACCAGCTTAGTCAATTACCACGAACTGCCTGTGCCAGATTTTGGGGCAACAAACGAGGCATAATCCCACTTGGTATCAAGAGCGTAAGGTTCCGAAATCGCAGAGCCTTCAGCATTCACACGACCGATGATAAAGCGATTCATCGTACGGCAATCACGGTAGTAGCAGACACGAAGGCATTTTTCAAGCAATTTACGACCTTCTTCTTCAGTAAGATCAGCTCGCCATTCATTACGAAGTAAGGGAGTAGCAAGGTGATGACCAAAGCCTGTTGCCAAGTAATTGCCTGTAAATGCATTGCCAATCATTGTGACTTGACCAAGGAAAGGTTCACCCTTGTCCATGCCTGCAATAAGCAATGTGTTCCAGAGTGGATCAAATTTATTACGACGATGATAAAGCACGCGTTGAAGGTAATGAAACAATTCTGGAGCTGTTAATTGGTTTTTGTCATCATTGTTAAAGTCATCCGTGGCCATTTGATCAAGATGATCGCTCAAGTATTGAAAATCCGAGAGTTCACCACCAGCACCGACTAAAGTGGTGTCGTGGACTTTGAGAATACGACGGGAATCTGTGAAACGAGCCATAGAACCATAAGAACCAAGCGTATCTGCTGCCATTAACACACCATCACGATATTTGATTGCAATGACAGACGTTCCCGTCACGATCGGCGATTGAGTTCGTTGAGCCATTTTCTCTTTTGGACCTCACATATGACCTCTCAGATCTATTATCTACCTGTTGAAACCATTGGATATTACAGGATATCATATCATAGAGGTGTTAAGGAATGATTGTCAAAGAATGTTGATTTAATCTTGTGAAATAGGATAAATAAAATTATGAAGTTGTCGATGACTATGAATACATGATCAATTATATCTATTTGAGCAAAATAGATATAATAGAATATAGGAAATGCATTGTATTTGAAATAAATTCCTTGTGGAAGAGCACTTTTGGGTTGGAGAAGAGTTTAGTTAGTATAGGAATGTTTTCATTTGAAAAAACTAGAGTAAGGAGATTTTGTTGGATAATACCTTTTAAGCACCACAAATTCAAGAGAACTAAAGTTATAGTTCGTTATGTTATCTACATAATCACACCAAGGTAGTACATTTGATGATTCTACAGACCTAGTGGCTAATCATGTAGATTGGACAAGTATATGTAGAATTATGATTGGAGGATTTGTTTTCAGTAGAAGGATTGAATCATAGTTTTTGGCACACTTCAGGTATTAAACAGAATTTGCTAAAATAACCCAATCAACTGCATGGTGACCCTATGGTTGAGCACACTTTGAAAGCCTTGAAGGTTTTAACCTTTGTTGGTCGTAAGATGGCAACTGTAACCCAATACAAGCCGCATTGACATGTTAGTTTTATCCTAATGCACAATTCACTAATTTAAAATTACAATATCATATTCAAGCTGCTATGCAATTTTGAACAAGTTTATGATATTCCTCATTCGTTTACTCGCGTGCCGATAGCAA